>BGPR01006830.1:0-27354 GCA_013235015.1 Araneus ventricosus | reverse complement strand
ATAGAACGATCTCAGTAAAATCCTGTCTAAATCGTATGAATAAAAAATTGAATCATTTGCATTTTGAGGGTAAAGTATGCATGCTACTCAATGTTCCCTTAGAGGAGTCAACTCAGCGTTGAAGGTTAAAAAGTATTGGCAAGCCAGCATTTTTGAAGGCGGAGTATTGAAAGAGAGCATTCTTTGCATGCTCTGAGACCAAATTCTGTATCGACTACAGTTCAAGACATCTGATGCCATGAGTAAACAAGAAAATAAAACCAAAACAATAAGTTTTCGCTTCGGGGAAAAAATGCACAGGGCAATAACGGACTATTTTTTCATACGTACCTATTATCCTAAATGTATCGAAACCTGCAAAGAGATAGCAATATGATTTTATTATTGTAAACGGCGAGAGATTAGTAAGGTATTTAAAGAGAAACCAGAACACGTTTATAACTTTTGAAATTAGCTTGTTTTGTGGAAAAAGGTTGTCATCCCCTATACTATTACGATAGCATGCGTCTCCGATATGTAAACATAAACAATCAGATGTAGAAATCACATGGCCCAGGTCAGCCTCGCAGTGATTGGTTGTGTGTGATGAGCCAATCACCACGAGGTTGACATAAACCTTTCGAATTCTACGGAGTGTAATATTCCTACATTTAATGGCCTCCTCAGCTTTCTAAAATTGCGGCATTGTTTATTGCTCTAGGTGAAGGAACGCTTGCCATTTGGATACTTTTTCTGGCAACCCGTACCTGACTCAGATCGCTACTGAGGTGTGTCAACAACAACATATTCACTTAGCCGTTATAGGCAAATTACTAATATTCCTGTTACTTTTGCTCCGTGGAACCTAGTGGTTGCGGATCGGCACTGATATGTCACTTGGACCTTTGGAAAAAATTTCAAGGGAGGAGACTTTACGTCTTCGTAAATCTTATATTGGGTAAGCATGATCATTATTTTTTGTTAAATTATTTAGTTTTTATTTATTTAAAAAAGCATGAGTGTAAATAACGTTATCGATTTGTTGAAATTTTTTTTTTGTTTTCTTGGATTGTTAATGCAATTTTAAGTAACTGTATAACTAGCCCAAGTGGTATCATTGTACTTTAAGCAGCTAATCGCTTCTCTTGCATATTGCCGCTAATGAATTTGTCCGACACAAATATATACTGGGATATACTGGGCCCTAAGGAGACTAGGCGCTGCAATTCCATACAGGATGATTGGAGCTCTTAAGATGAAGATTATACAATCGGATCGTAGTTTTTTGGAGAGAATTTGCTTTGTGTGCCAAATTATGGGGTTTATAAAAAACAGAGATCTGGTTTGGAGCGAGATCTTCGAGGACTAAAAAGAATGTCTTAAAGAAATAAAAAATCGAATCTGAAGAAATTTTCTTTCTACCCGGGATTTGTAAGGACTGTCATTAGGCGTAGCGTGGCGCAGTGTAGCCAAATATGGCTCTTGCGCCATTAAAACCAACAATCCAATCCATTAGGCGTAGCGATCTCATCAAGGGGAAAAACCGCATCAGGAACGCCGTGATTTATAGGAATAAGTCGTCGGCATTGGCCGTTGTTCCACAGCTGCTGCGAAGAGCCTGTGAGTTGCTCCCATCTTTTTTTGGAATCAACAGATCTAAAAATCAACAGATCAACAGGGACCGGAGTCAACAGATCTAAAAATTGCCTCACCTCCGATGCTGAACTGTCATCGAGACAGTGGCGTACCGAGGGTAAGTGGCGCTCGGATCATAATATGATTTTTTCGCCCCCTCCCCAGCATTAGTGGTTTAGCTTGTGTAAACGGCGCCCAAGGCATGGTATTTTTCGACTCCTTATTGTATTTGACTTTAAGGAGTGACACAAATACGTTAACATTTTGTCAACATGACCAGTGGCGCAGCGAGGATGAGTGGCACCTAGGGAATATGATATTTTTTACCCCGGTAGGCGTTTGCTTAACAAGCGTAAATTACCCACGCGGCATGACATTGTTTTTACGTCCCCTAATCATATTTTACTTTAAAAAATTGGCATAAACGCATTAATGTTTGACTCCACTGCGGCCCTGAAATATAATATATAGTAAGTAATAATATCAATGATAGTAATATACAAAATCCAGACACAAAAACTGCTATATATATTTACGAAACGAAAAAATATATTTCGGTTGGTGCCTCTGTAACGGAAGATGCTTGAAATACAGTTTGCATTGTTAACACGTTAGCTGACATGATTCACTTCTAAGATTGGAACCGTCTATCTCATTATATGACCCATTCTCTGCTATCTCTGAACTGCATTAGAGAAGGTGTCATCTAATTAGAATTTAGGTATGAATCGTATTCGATTCAAACGATGATTAACCTGTTAAAATATACCTACCTACTTGTACGCTATTTTTCCTTACAGTGAGTCTTGCACTCTTTTTTTTGAGCAAGACCCGTTGAAGATTGTCAGAGGTGAAGGTCAATATATGTTTGATGAGAATGGCAAACAGTACTTGGATTGCATCAACAACGTTGCTCATGGTATGTGTATTTTCATATAAAGATAAATTAAGTCTGTGAGGTTTATTTTATTAAAAGTTTGTAATTATGAAGTGTGATGTTAGCAAAATGTTAGGTTCTGTCCGTTTTCATCCATCTAAATGTTTCTCTCGCGAAAAGAAAAAAGCTGTTGCATAAACTTTTCTGACACATCACATAAGATGATGTGCAGTATTGTACGATGCTGAATAACATTCTGAATTTTGGACAATATTATAACAGTGAAAAGTGTTGTATCTATTTAATACTGTGTCGTCAATATTATGAGACGATGTTGTATAACATTCTGAGATATCATAGTATTGACTAGGGAGTAAAGAAATGCGAATATTATTCCCGCTTTTCATTTATTTCTCATGCGAATGTTTTAATTTTGAAGAATGAATAGCTGTAAATTTCTATCATGAATATTTAATTTCTGATTATGGCTGTTGTTGTTTTTTCCAAATTTATGGTATTGGTGAAATGTCGTTTATACTCTTTTTTTACCTAAGATCCTTATCCTTTCTTTAGATTTATATCCATTTTAAAGTAACAAAGGAGAGTAAAAATGTTGTTAC
Organism: Araneus ventricosus; assembly: GCA_013235015.1. Lineage (NCBI taxonomy): Eukaryota > Metazoa > Arthropoda > Arachnida > Araneae > Araneidae > Araneus > Araneus ventricosus. Next base: position 24,243 of record BGPR01006830.1, on the reverse strand, counting down.
TATTCGGTACAATTCTACACAAATTTTTAATTGTAAGGTGTTCATTAATATAATTGTATAAACTTCGAATTTACTTTCGTATACCTAAAGCTTTTTAAGTGTAGAGCAGGGGTTCCCAAACCTTTTTCCCTCTCGTACTCCCTATTATCATAGCCAACTCCCCGGCCCCTAACTATCCGTCTACGCAAAGATTTTTTTATCAATAATTTTAAGGTTATCTTAACCCTTCTTTGCATGATTTTTTCTTTATTGGTGAAATAAATCAAGGTGATATAATTCATGCTCAAAATTAAAGGAAAACTGGTTTAAAAAAATCTTAATATATATTTATAGTATAAATTTAGCAAAAAACAATATGATGGAAATTTCCATCATCATGCAAAGTTAGATTAAACGCAAACTTTTTCAGAAATTGCTCTAAAAATAACAGAAACACATGTTAGAAACCTTTCATCCACATCACTTTTTTAGCAATAGAAACTCAAATATAATAAAACAAAATTAAAAACGAAATCATACGTTTATTGCAACTATAACGAACAGCGGAATGACAACTTCGAGCTCGTTTTACTGATAGTGACACTTGCTTATTTTTGACAGCTATGGGTTTTTTTTATGCAATGGACATTAAAAAGGTATCCAGACACGATCAACTTAAAGTGAACTTGTTCTTTTATATAATTTTTGGGCATTCAATGTTATGATGGAAATTTCCACCATCATGCAAAGGAGGGTTAAGTTAGCTAAAAGTGAAATGTCTCGAATTAATATCATTTCGAAATTTATTCTTGATTTTACATTTTATTCCATTTTACCACGTTTTTATTAACTCGGTTTCTTGTCTGTCTGTCTGTCTGTTCGGTACAAATTTTGCAATGAACTTTAAACTCACTTCCCGATGAGCTGGAGACTTGAAACTTTAAACATAGCTCAGAACTAGATGACAATGCAATATTAATTCGCTTTCTTGTCTGTCTGTTTGTCTGTTAATTTTTTATTTCATATTTCGTGTTTTACCGACCCAGAGCTTCGATAGATGGCGCTGTCTATGCGTCACTTGTGAATAGCGAGGAAGGGAAATCTCGAGTTTGAAAGATTCCAAGAAATCGCGGGGGAACATCGAAGAGTGGATTGAAGTTCGGAGGGGAGGGTTTGCTATACCAGAGTGACAATAATTTGTTTGCCGTGAAATTCCAGAGGGGGGGGGGGGGGTAAATTGCTTTTCGGGTGCTAGTTGTTTTCACGAAGGTTTCTGCGTCAAGTAACTTAATTTTTCAGGAAAATAACAATTTCCTGTTTATGATCAGGTGAAGAGAAACTGAAATAAACCTGAAATTTGCCACATGTCTCCATCATAATCTCATCAAGATGGTTAAAATCGATTGCAAAATTTCACACACAGAAGACTAAAAAGCAGAAAATAATTATTTAAATAAAATAAAAATTTTAATATACCACGTTTTTAAAACGGACTAAAAAGTAAAAAATAATTTCTTCTAGCCCCATACAGATTTATAACCCCATACAGATTTAAAGCGAAAAACGTGGGGCTCATGCAATATTTAATAGTAAGGTGTGTAGGGAGTAGCTGTCGTTGAGAAAACTCACACAACAGTTCATATAATTTCCATTCCAAAAAAATTGTTAGTGACTGAAATAAACTACTTATGCATCAATTATCTATTGCATGCGCCCAACGTTTTTCGTTTTAAATCTGTATGGGGTTATAAATCTGTATGGGGTTAGAAGAAATTATTTTTTACTTTTTAGTCCGTTTTAAAAACGTGGTATATTAAAATTTTTATTTTATTTAAATATTTACAATAGTGTAAGTTCAATTCCAAAGCAAATGAAACCAGCATTATAATTTCGTTTTAACTTATAGGGATAGTAAAAAATGCACTTCGTAATAATGAACTATTCAAGTGATATAGTTATTAAATAGCAAGTATTCAATTGAAGAAACAAAATTCTCTCTTTTAATTCCTTATGCTTTCTTGTTTCCGCCATTAACAAGTTTGATTTCGCGTACCCCCAACTGCTCCTTCGCGAACCTCCAGGGGTACGCGTACCACAGGTTGGGAACCTCTGCTGTGGAGTCATGAAAGAACGTTAATAAAAGATATATCTAATTAACTTTATAAATATCTTTAGAATGACACATTAAATTATAGAGTAATTCGGATTTGAATAAAATGTTAGTGACTCGTCTTGGAAAACATTTGCTCCTGTTTTTTCCTCTTTGTTTACGTATTGTACGTTTAAATATTACGTAACAGAATTGAAATAAATGTTACTTTAATTAAAACATTGCTTGATATATTCTGTATTTTTTATATGATGTTTATTGTGGGTGAAAGAAAATGTTAAAATGTTGTAAACTTAGGACAGAAACAAATAACTCTGGAACTACACGTCAAGCTATATGTTGCCTCAGGCTGTTCAATGAAGTCATACCTTTTATCCTTCTGAATAAAGCACAATAGATTCTGAAAATAAACTGACAAGCATTTGACATATCGCCCGATCATGAATCAATTTAATGTGGTTGCTATAGAGCTGCCTAAAGAAAATGCATGGGCAATATTATTTTGCGAGGCATTTTTCTTTATTAAACATTTTAAATTTTGTTTCAAATTTTTTAGCTTTATTACAGTATCTATTTTTAGCTTACAATAAAAAGTTATGCAAGATATGAACTTTATTGATTAAAGTAAGGCATCTGTGCGATTTCTGTCTTTAACTACAAAAATGTTGCTATTTTTTTTATCGTGTTTTATAGGAAGTCCATAAGATTGTTTTATAGATACATTGATAGACCATCTTTTTACCATCTGATTTAAGTTCTACGCAATTTCGAAATTTTAAATTTTCGTCACACAAGTTTACTTCCATCACAAACACAAGAAGATAATAATATCAAAAAAGAACCGAATAAATATTGGTGTGCTTTTATTATATTTATACTTAAATGCGCATGTTTTTATTTAAATTCATACGCACAAAAAAACAATTATTTTTAGCAAATATTCATTCATCACATGATTTATCTTTATTAAAAGTTTATTCATCTTGCAGTTAACGAGTGCTTAATTGTCTTTTTGAACAGTGGGCCATTGCCACCCGCGTGTGACTCGAGCAGCTGTGGAACAGATGAGCCTTCTGTACACCAACAGTCGCTACCTCCACGATAATATCGTGCTGTACGCACAGAAATTAGTTGCAACTTTTCCACCAAAACTCGATGTCTGCTACTTCGTCAATTCTGGGTAAGAAATTTTATTTTATTCAGTTTTCCATTCTTTTTTTAATATAATGAAAGATATGAAGAAATAAGATTAATTGTTTGTGAAATAATATTAAGTATCAAAGGTAGATGCATGAAAATCTATAAACCCGTGTTTAAACATGTTAGTGATTAGTCTGCAACTTTCGTCTTTCGACTACTTACGGAACTTTATTTGGAATTCATTGTTTTAAAACCTCTACTGTTCTCTTGCTCCCTTTTTACTTTCTCGTATACGAAGTATACAAAGTGAAAGTACTGTAATCGTCAAAAAATTCGAACTCGAGATTTTGACGAATCTCCACGTTTTAGACCTCCCGGAGTCCGAAAAACACAATTTTGGAATTATGTCTGTCTGTGTGTCTCTCCGTGAACACGACAACTCGAAAACTATTAGAGCTACGGGGATGAAATTTGGTATGTGGTCTTTAAACATAATTTGTAGGTTTCTATCAAATTTTGTACAAAATCCGTCAATGGGAAGTCTGTCTGTATGACCGCGGTCATGTTAACATTATAACTCAAAAACTTGAATAGCTAGATGGATAAAATTTGGTACACAGTTTTATCATCATGAATATGGGTCCGTATAAAATTTTGGGCCAAATCCCTCAAAGGGTCGATTGTCTGTCGGTCTGTATAATCGCATCTCCAACGAATCCGCTATCACCACGCGCATGCGTACTGGACGCCATCTTCTGTGCACGATATTTATTGACTCCTGCTTGGCGCTTTTTTAATCCGATTCTCCAAGCGCATGCGTACTGGTAGCAATCTGTGCACGCGGGAGGGTTATGTGACTTTGTCCTTGAGCCAGCAAAAGTAGAAATCGGTACGCATTTAAATCGGAACGCATATCTTTGAATTTGATTCTTTACCTAAATATTTTCTGATAGTTATTGGATCCTGTGTTACAATAGGTTCGAATTTTATTCACGCGGGGGGAGGGGAAACAGCACCTTTTTCGAGAAATATACGAGAAAGTTTAGGGGAGACCACTCTCGGTGGTTATAATCAAGATAGTTTTTATTTCTTTGATTTAAAAGAGCTTTTCAAAATTATCATAACATTCTATCTGAAATGAAGCCAGAGGTTACAGCTGTTAAAACTGTTTGTTTCGTATGATTAAAATTTTTAAAGTTTTGTTGAAGTTATTGATCTGCTCCCAGCTTAGGTGCAAAAGATTCAGATGTTGTGACAATCACATTTTATCTCGCCCTCTTACCAAGAGATGGCGCCACGATAGACTTTAACTCGCCCTCCTACCAAGAGATGGCGCTGCAAGGACTTTTCGCTATCAGGCAGAAGGAGGATGAAGAGAGTCCCTTGACTGTTCTTGCGAGAAGGGTCGCTTTTTCCGTCTCACTGGGACCGGTCGGTCGAATCTCGCCATGCGTAACGAGTTGGATAATGTAACTCGTCAGTTTATGTAATCTTAGTTAATCCAGAATTATTTTATGTGGAAAGTATGAGAAAAATAAATTTAATTTAACTATGGCCCAGCTTTATTTTAACCGACCATTCACCTCCTTTTAGCTAGCCGGATAGGTTCAGTTAAAATGTCAGTTAAAATAATTTGGCAAAAATGTTTTAACAGATTTTAAATAATTAACATATTTTCGGATTGTTACTCATTGAAGTCGACTCGCATTACATCATTAATCGCATGACAAACATACTTCTTGCTCAACAGTGGCGTAGCTGGGTTAAGTGGCGCCCGGTTCATAATATTTTTCGCCCCTCCCCCGTCATCAGTGGTTTAGAATGTTTAAACGGTGCCCGAGGCATGGTATTTTTGGCCCATCATCGTATTTCGCTGTAAAAAGTGACATAAACGTATTAACGTTTTGTGAATATGACCAATCGCGTTGCGAAAGCTCTCGGGTTATAATATGATTTTTCCCCAGTCGTCACCAGTAACCTAGTAAGCGTAAATTATGCCCGGGCATGGTTTATTTTCAAGCCTCTCATCATATTTTGCTTTTGAAGCAGCATAAACTCAGTAGTGTTTTGACCCCATGGTGCCCCTAAATCTGGCACCCGAAGCATCAAAACCCCACTTGCCTCCCCCCTCGCTACGCCACTGTTGCGCAGCCATCGAACATCCCCTGACTGTATTTTATCTTGCTCTGAAGCTCTGACATTACGTGCTTTCTCCTTCTGCAAGATGCGCAGTCGATGCTAAAATCATATTGTGGAGCGCATTTGGATCACGTTACTTTATTGATCATTGTTTTTATTCTCGTTATGCAATTAGTTAATGACGAACCATCCGGCGCTGCTTCCTTTTATATTTTATTTTACATGACACAAACACCGCACAACACACTCTTTACAGTATTTACACTGCACGAAATACCTTTTATCTTTTTAATTCTTAATTTGTGGATTTCAATTGAGAGTTCCTTTACCCACGTCATTTATGAATTACAGCTAACTCGTTTCTGCCAAATACACGAGCGTCACTTACCGGTTGGGCACATGCGCAATATCCCATTCCACTTTGCAAGTGGCACGTATGGGCCAACAATCATTTTATTTATTTATTGAGCATATCTTTGTCCTCTTGCAGATCTGAAGCAAATGATTTGGCACTGAGGCTGGCAAGAGCGCATACTGGACATGAAGATGTCATTGTCTTGGAAGGGTGAGTATCATTTTCTGGAATAAACTTTTAACTCGTGCACATTCTCTAATAATATTCAAAAACTAAAATTAATACCATTTTTAAATTCTTCTTGTACCATTTTTACTTTCTTTCTCTGTTTAATTCTAAATCTTTCTCTTCCCTCACTTGCGATGCATTTGTTTTTGTTGGAAGTTCTTGCTGATAGAACTTAAATAGCTTTAGCTTAAGTTCAACTAAAGCAGAGCTTCTTTAACTTTTTTCACTTGCGATATTTTATTGGGAGGAAAAACGTTTTGCGCCTCAAATGTTGGAAAATAATTACCAAAATGAAACATTTGGTAATGTTAACTAGAACTAATAATTACATTATTATTACATTCAGAACAATTAAATGGAATCTTTTAAGTTGAGCACTTTTCTTAAGTACTTTTGCTTTCAAATGTATGTTCTAAAAAAATAATAAATAAATTAGGACCTGTGAAAAATTTCGTGTCCCTAATATTTTTCTTCTTCACCCTACTCTGAGCCGCGGCCCACAATTTAACAAGTGTTGCTTAAAAATAAAATTATTTATGTTCATAATCACTCGCGTCATATTCATTATTTAACTAACCATAAACCAGGTAAATAATTAATAGGGTGGCACACAAAATGAGCATACTCATTCAGCAGTGATCTTGCAGTGGAATTTTTTGTAAGATTGATTTTTAAAAAAGTTTGTGAACAAAAATATTTTTGATCAATCTGTTGCTTGCCACAATGAGAAGAGAATGGAATGTCGCTGCTGCCATTGTTTCCTCGGGTTTTGCAGCTGCCTTGATTGAAGGCAAGACAATCCGCTCTTCCTTTAACCCTGTGAGCCCTATCCCGCCTCAAACCGCCCGTTCGACAGAAGCCGGACTCGGGCGCCTGGGTGATTTTTTTAGGAAAAACGTAGTTCCTTTCTTTGTTGACAATTGATCGGGCAACCATAGGTATCGACCTCCTGGAATTTCTGTAAAGAACGTGACAATTCCATTCTGTTTTTGTAAACGAAAATTCATTCCAGGTTTTGAGGCAATGGAATTCTTGCTCTAGTCGAGCTCAGAGAGTTAATTTCCTCTCAAACTAGATTATTCTTAATCTGCACTTTGCATTATCTCTAAACAGAGTGACATGGTTCATGTGCTTCATGAAACTTAAAGCTATCGTGTGGAATGTGTGCACTTTGGCTCGCAAGCGAGGTAGTGGGTCTCTGAACAAGATGCTTCAGGACATTAGAGGCGACAACGAACTTATGGGTAGAGTTGGTGTTTTTGGTCAGTGTCTTTAGACAGATGTTGCATGTTGTACCACCGCAGGACTGTTAGGAAACTTGATCTTAAATCGAGGTCCGAACTTTTTTCGAACCCAGACATTTTGTTAGGTTGGTTCTCACTACTTCTAACCACTAAGCATTGCAACAGCATCGATTAGCTTTCAGGATTATGTAAATAAGGTATCGCTATAAAAGCAATCAAGCAAGCAATGCATCTCGGCGATCACTCACCTACCTGATTGGCTACTTCATGTCTCTCTTCCGTTTTTCACAGGCTAACTAGCTGGATGGCTGACTTTAACTGGCTGGATGTCTGATGACTTTCTTAGGTTTTTCGTATCTTAGCTATACGCTACGCGTGTATTACTAGGCATTTACTTTTAGGCAGACGTCCAAATTTAATAGGATTGGAATTTAGAGTAAGTTGAATGTTGCAAATGCTTAACTTTGAATATTGATCAGTTAAAAGATTTTGATTTAACTTTTAGTCGAGTTGACTGTGATGTTATTTTAATAAAAGTGTTTGTTTTTTATATCAGCCTAGTCATTGACTACGATTTGAGACTTTTTAGACTAAACATGAAAGATTTTAATATCAAGGACAAATGCAAATGAAGTTAAGGCATGCCTCAAATCATCCTTATAAAGGCCTAATGTCAAAATCCTGTCCTTAAGAGTTAAAATGCTTGTCCACCTTCAAACTGATTTGAGAGCAGAGGAGTTTTAACTTATTACTGGATATTGGCGATGGAAATATTTGGATAAAGATGAGAAAATAAATAAGTTGAGTAATCCTTATCAAAGAACTGATCGGCTTCGCTGACAGTATAAACCCCAACTTTCATCGAGTTAGAGTGGATTCTGCTTGATGGATAAAGGAAATAGATATGCTCACTCCAACAAACGACTTGACTAATACCATCACCAAATTTCTGCTGGTGAAGCTGCCAAATAAGCTCAGGACTTAGTAGTGGAGGTTGAAGATGCTGTGCATTATCCTGTAGAGATCTTTCATACTCTTGATCCACCAGATATTCCACTCGCCTCCAATACCTCAAGGTTGGCGCTCCAATCATGCTATTACGTAATCTAAACCCTCTGAAACTGTGCAACCAAGCTTTAGGTGAAAACTCTGAACAAACACGTAACTGAAGCCAAGATTATACAGACGTCCATCAAGAAGAAACCGTCTTCATCTCCCGAATTCCTCTGATCCCTTCAGACTATCACTTTGGGACGGTTTCCTTCGCTATGACCGTTAATAAGGCACAGGAAGAGAGCATGCTAGTGGTTGGTGTGGATCTGAGGACTGACTGTTTTCCTCCATGTCGAGTTATATGCAGAGACATTGGAACGTGTTGCTAGCCAGGTCATCTTCCAGCCAGAGGGGAAAACGAAGGTGGGTTGTATCTTGAAAACCGGTGAAGAAAAAAGGGTACTAATAATGTGTTACTATTCTGACAAAATCGCGGGTGTCAGATTGCTATAATATAAGTCAGTTTGTGAAAAAGATTGTTCCTGATTACATGATTCGAAATAATATTTTTTTGTCCAAAAACTTAATAGCTTCTAAAAGCTTTCGACGCTAAAATATTGCGATAAATATCTTAAAGCTGAGGAAATTGTTCCAGGAAAATAATGTATACTTTATTTGACATGTCGATGATGTTGAAAAATTTTGCCTTGTATGCGTATTTTTTTTCATCATAGGGCCTACCATGGAAACTTATCTACATCTACTGACATGAGTCCAATGAAATTTGAGAAAATTATTGGAGGAAAGAAAGATTATGTTCACGTGGTATGTATTGTCTGTAATCGAACAAATTTTACATACAAATATTCAGCGATATTTTTGTCTTACAATGACTTGGATGAAATTTAATTTCTATTAAACTAAAATTCTTATATTCAATGCCAGATGCTAAATTTTCTGAATTTTAAAACTATTACATGAGCAGGATTTAATGCATTTTTTTACCTACTTTGTCATAGTTTGGCCGATGTAAAAATGAACTCAAAATACGCTTATTCTCCTTGTCAAATAAAATTATACTTCCCGAATAATGATTATTAATAAGGTAAAGAAAAAAATCAATAATTCTTAATAAGCAAGAATAATAAATCGAAATGATCAAAAAATAAAGCAAAAAAAAAGAACTTATAAGTTTGGGTGGACAAAACAGAAGTAGAAGCAAAAAGAGATAGGGAAAGTGCCAAATTTTGTTTTCCCTACGATTTGAAATGGGAGTTCATCTTTGAGTTCTACAGCTCCAATATAGACGTAGATATACCTGTGTATTTTTTCCCTATTTATGTGTCCTTTCACCTTGAAGACTAATCAATCTCGAGCTCATGTTCGAATATTTTGAGCTGCAGCGTGGAACAGCTCGAAGTCCTTTTTCGACCTGTTCCAAGATTTCGTGGAACGACAAGAAGATTTTACACCAAGTTTCAGTTACAGGATGTGGTTAACAAATGATTTTGATCTTTAAATACATCAGTTCATAGAAATATCTTTAAGTAAAAGTCACGAAAAAGAATAAGTAAGTTTAAGAAAAATTGCAGGGTTGATAATGAACGAGACTCTCCTTCTAACATGATTCCGGTTTTGAATTTTTCTTTCCTCCTTCTAGGCTGCTCTGCCCTGCAGTTACAGAGGTTTGTTCACCACCGAAGAATATGGCATCGAAGTTGGCCAAAGATATGCCGAAAATGTACGGAATGTCATCGACAAGATTCATACTCAAGAAAGGCAGCTGGCTGCTTTCTTCGCGGAATCGATGGTCAGTTGCGGTGGTCAAGTGTTGCTGCCCAAAGGATATCTCGCCCAAGTTTACAAGTAAGAAAAATTCTTCATATCGTATTTTTCCGGAATGAATTTGATTCATCATTTTTTAAAGAGGAAAACCGATCGCTAAAGATAGGGCCGACGAGAGCTGCGTCGGGGCCCTGCACATTGGCATTAGGGGGCCTCCTTGCAGGTTATGGCAGGTGACTTATCAGCGAAAGGAAGTCTTTCTTGCCCGGTCACGTCACATATCGTTAAGAAAAACGGACTTCTAACCACCACCTTTAATTTCGATTAATATAATGAGAATGTATGAATTTTATAATCGAAGAAAATAAATGTAAAAGTATAGATCAATTCATGCCGGACACCATTTGTCACGGATAAAAATAAAATACTTTTGAAAATAAGTATATATGGTAAAATTAGCCCTAAAAAGGGGGAACTAAAAGTGAAAGCACACTCTGTTATTGTTTCTCAAATTTAAACGAGGAGCTATTAATTCTTTATAACAATCTAATCTTTTTGGTTGATAAGAAAAAAGAATAGAAAAAAGATGGAAAATCGATTAAAAATCGATTTTTTTTTCTATCATAAATGGTGAATTTGAAATTGTATCCAGCTCTTGAAACAAGCATGCTTATGATGTGTAACTGCTTCCGTCTTTCACAATCGTTCCTGTGAATTTTCCAGATTTTGCATCTTGGTGTTTGGCAATCTATCATAAGAAATCCCATATTCCTATTTGACTGATTTCAGCGAGAATGGCGGTATTTTACTTTGTTACTTTTTGTCCTTACGTCATAAAACCCCAAACAAACCAAACCTACTGATTAGAAAACATTTTGTCCCATAAAACATTATACAGTGGTCTCTTACTTATGCGCGGGCGTAGGGGACAGCGAAAAAAACGCGTATAAGTGAGAGACGCGCATAAGTGAAAAACCACAAAAGGGAGCTTAAAAGTGAGACATTAATACAGTGTACATGTATTGTTAATTAATACTATGTATATACTATAGAAAAATGTAAATAAGATGCTTCAAAATGCAAATACGTGTATAACTTCCGTTAATTATTTTTTAAGAACACAAAGAAAATGGAAATGCTCCCGATTTTTTAAAATCTCTCTCAGTGTCGATTCTGGGACACTAAAATGCTCCGCTAAAACTTTTTTCGAGGTGCAAGGATTTACTTCGAATTTTTTAATAACATCCATTTTAAACGAAAGCGACAATTTCGTTCTTTTCGCCATTTTAAAATGTAGCCATCTAACCATAACCAAAACTCCAAAGATGGTTCTTTCGTTACCAATCAATGCCCCGTGGTACGTAAAGTAACTAACCTCTCTAATTGGCTGCTGTACAAATGCGACTTTTTCTGACGTCAATCACAAGAACCCCCTCGGACAACCCTGTGTATAAGTTAGAGGAATGTGTTCCTGGAATCTGAAGAATATAGGAAAGGCGAGGGAATGCATTCTTAGAAGCAGAATAAAAAGGGTTTTTGTTCTGCTGGGAAAAAAACTTTTTGAACTAAGAAAATTTTTGCGACGCGCTTAAATGAGAGGTGCTTTTTTAGTGCGGCGCATAAATGAATAAGACTTATCTTTGTTTGCCTATATCTCTGGCCGGGACCGCGAAAAAAGCGTGCATAAGTGAAAAACGCGCATAAAAGAGAGCGCGTATAAGTGATAGGTCACTGTATTTTATGAAAGAATCGAAACAATTTGATTTAATGACTACAGCAATTTATTTAGAAACTAAACGTATTGCATAATACTTTGGTACTGAATTCTTATTCCCTTTGTCAATACGAAGACCGAAATAAGTTTACAGTCAATAATAACTCGCGTTGACAGAACGCAGGAAGCTACAAGTGACCTATCTCCTATGAATGATATACGTGTGGAAGACATGTTTCTGCACGTCTTGTACGATGATCCCCATGAAGTTAGACAACTTTCAATTTAATCACAGTTTTATTATACAAAATACCGATGATCGGTGCTTGAAACGAAATTATTAAAAATATAAACAAATTAGAGTCATGTCCAAGATTATTTAACTATGCGTAATGATAGATAGCACAGTTTTCCTCAAACTTTCAACTTGAGTTTTCACTGACTATAATCTTATTAGATTTTGAGATCCTTAGTTAATAACTGTTCGTTTGTTTATTCACAGATACGTCCGTCAAGCAGGTGGCGTGTGTGTTGCAGATGAGGTGCAAACTGGATTTGGGCGCGTAGGCAAGCACATGTGGGCCTTCGAATTGCAAGAAGGTGACTGCATTTCGAATATTCGTTTAAAATTTAAAATATGAATATGAAAGCTACCAAAGTTAAAAAGGTGGAATATTAATGAAATAAACAGATATATTTTCGTTTAATATATTCATTTTGAAAACATTTTCATAAAGAGCAAGAAGTTTTACTAGTTTATATAAAATTTATCGATCTAAATTTATTGAGAATCCAATATTCCATAACCATTTGGGAAATGTAATAAAAAAAACCACTTAGCACCATTTTATGAAAAATGTAAAGGTCGTTTCACATTTTTGTTATTACAGATAAATTATTCTTTCCCATTGTATTTTTTTAATCCGTCTTGTTAATGCACAAAGGTCGAAGGAAAACATTCTAAAAATTTACTTTATTAGAAACGCATTCCAACGTAACGTATAATTTAAAAAATAAATGTGATATTCTATACAAAAAAAATCTGTCAATTGTTTTGGAGCAGTCGAACTAAGTTTTGCCTGTTCTTAAGGTATTTGTAGTACATTGATTCTCACGATTTTTACCCCGTTATGCACTTCGTATTAAAACGAACTACATTTAAGTCGTTCTATAATTAATGTGCATGATTCCATTTTTTTCCAGATGTATGTCCTGATATCGTTACTATCGGGAAACCAATGGGCAACGGACACCCAGTAGCTGCCGTAGTAACCACCAAAGAAATTGCTCGTAATTTCAAAGGGCTTGGAGTATCTTATTTCAATACGGTATGGAAAACAAAACATTTTTAATTCGTTTGCGATCGAAAAACCGGTTTAAATTTGCTTTGAGCAATTTTTTAAAAAAAAAATGCAGCATTTGCTTGATGTATCAATGCTATTAGGGACGGACATTTTAAACATCGATTCTAAATTGATGTTAAAAGTGTCTGTTATTAGCGATTTGTTGGCGCAACACACACATTATTTAATCCTCCGGAGTCCACTATTGAAAACATTATGCAAGTGCGTCTGATTTGCTAAGCAAAGTGGAACCAAATGAAATCCAATGCGCAACAGACTACTTAAGATACAAAAATTCCTGTAATGCTGCATTTTTTTCAACATTTTCCTGAAATATTTTACAAAAACGTCTAACACGAATGTGCATCTTTTTGATGGTTCTGAGGTAAATTGTCAGTTTTAATGAACGTGTGTAAAAAGTATTTATTTGCCACTAATTATTTTATTCTCACACTGACCCGATTTATACAAGAAGGGTGTAAATTCGGGGAAGGATCAGCGGAGAGAAAATCGCACCACCAGGAAGGGAAGGACCGCCGGCTGAGCCTACCCTCACGGGGCCGCGGTGGCCTAGTGGTAAGGTGGCGGCCTCGGAGTCGGAGGGATCTAGGTTCGAAACCCGATTCCACTGAAGATCCATCGTGTATTGAGCCTGTTGCACGTTAAATCATACGGTAGGGGGTCAAACGTCCTCCTGCTGGTACGGTGTGAAAGTTTGGAGAAGGTGGTGCCAGATCAGGTGTGGTCATCTGACCGTGATTCAGAATTCCCGTCCGTTCCAAAATAGCCCTCGTGTTGCTTCGAAACGGGTCGTTAATATAACTAATCTAATCCATCCCCACTGACAGGAATTTGTTGAGACAAATTAAAAAAAGTTACCCCAACAGTGGCGGTAAATAAAATACAAAATAGCTCGGAGTATAACAGCACCATTTATAACCAGTGGGAAGATAAATAAGGCGAGTTACAATCAGGGCCAGATTTCCGATAGGGCCAACCTAGGCCATGGCCTAGGGCGCATGTACAAAGAAATAACCAAATATTTACACATTTTTCGGTGTTATTTCCAATTTCATATAAAATGATGTTTCTGAAATTTACATTCCTTACATTAGACATACTGAGCGATACATTTTTTGCCTTTTGTAAATTTTGCCTTCGAACTTATTTGCACTGAAAGAGATTTAAAAAAGATGCGCCTACTTCAATAACCCTTCAAACCTATTCACAGATAAAAGCGCGAACGAGGAAATCCTATTATGTATTTCAGACGATTTCAAGAATTGGAGCATTTTTGTAGGCGTTATTGTTACGTTAGTTCACAAGAAGTGTAATTTTGAATTAAAACTTGAATGTTATTCATATATTACAAAGATTGTATTAAGTACTTATATATTTTAAAAATAAACTACTGTGTATTAAATTGAAAACTATACATTAACTTTTTTGAGAAGAGAGGGGAGCAGAATATGTTTTGGCCTAGGGCGCAGAAATGTGTGAATCCGGCACTGGTTCAACTTCTCGCCCACTTAGTGTGGGGAGTGCTTACTTGCACTGAAATGACGTGCACAAGAAGCGGCTCTCCCTTTTCAAATGAAATTAGTATAAGCGAATGAGGTAGGTTCTTAAAAGTATAAAGACTGTCCGGGCAAGCAAGAGACTGTACAAAACTCTAAAATCGAGAACTAAAACAATTATGTATATACAGTCAGGGTGAAAAGAATTTTTGTAGTTAAAATTTGGATATTGCTTTTCCTTCCCCTTCTGTCAGGAAAGTCCCGTAGTCATAATTTTTTTTAAAGATCTTTAATTGTTATTTCATGTCTTGTCTTAATTCTTTTATTTTTCCTAGAAATTACTTACTTTATTTAAACATTTTGTGATATGCTGGGAGGGGGAGAGGGTGGACGTAGAATCGATTTTTCAATCGCTCTGCATCGAGCAATTAGTCGACTGTCCTAAGAGTAGGTTTTTTTAAAATACTTTTCCATTTCTAACATTCTTTTTCAATTATCTTAAAGTTTTGTCCTTTATTTTTTGTACAGTATGGCGGTAATCCTGTTTCCATGGCAATTGCAAATGCTGTTTTGGAAGTAATCGAAGATGAAGATTTGCTGACCAATGCAGATATGGTCGGCCGAAAACTTCTTGATGCCCTTCAAGAACTGAAACAAAGACATCCTCTTATCGGTGATGTCAGGTGAGGTCTTTTTTTAACGCTTATTCATGTAAAGAAGTATTATAAATTTTTATTAAATGGTTTAGAATTATCTTATCAGTACGTATCGATTACCAGGTTCAAGTCATATAGACTCCATTCGAACTTATTTCTTTTGTCAAAAGAATAGTGAAAACACATTCAACGAGCTTAACTCTCTGAACCCGGCTAGAGTGAAAATTCCAGTACCTCAAAAACTGAAGTAAATTTTCGTTCTCGAAAACAGAATGAAATCCTTCCTTTCTTTACAGAAATTCCAGGAGGACAACTCCCAAGTTTGGGCGATCAATTGTCAACAAAGAAAGTAACAACTTTTCTCCCGTAAATTTCACCCAGGCGCCAGAAAGCGCTTGAGTTCGGTCTCTGTCGAATGGGGCGGATTAGGGCTCATAGAGTTAATTCTATTCATAATGTTATACTTAATACTCATAGACAGTCAGCACATCAGACGAAGTTTAAAGTTTGTTTTAATTAAACGTCTACCTATATACACATGTATAATTAGTACTCAAAATATGCGGTAAAGGTACGATTTTTATCACTTTTATGATTAAATGTTTAATTTTAAAATTTAAGTAATCATTTCCATACTATGTATTATTATACTAGTACCATCTTAAAAAAAATAAAATTAATACATTTAAATGAATTTGCAATTTGTAGCATTAAATTTATAATAATGAAAGTTCTTTATTAAAATTTCGCTTATACGTCTTTTCATTTATACGCCATTCCTCGTCGTTTTATGTCAGTCCCTTGAAAGACATATAAATGGTACTTGATTTAAAACAAAACCAGTCCCTTTATCCTTTATAAGACTATACTTAAGGATTCGACTTATTCTCTTATCAACTGTTCTGTATTTTGTTTGTTGGCATAAACTTCTCATGAGCGAATAAATTATTTATGACCTGTCGATTATCTTTCAATTTTTGTTGTTTTTTAATAAATTTATTTCCCGATTCATTTTTGAATATGAATATTTTTCTTTCTTTTTCAGGGGTGTCGGATTTTTCATCGGCGTTGATCTCGTGAAAGACAGAATTACAAAAGCTCCTGCGACTGAAGAAGCTGCTTATACAATTGCCAGGTAAATTGTGTTATAGATGCTATAGCTTTATGAGTTTTGAAAATCTGTTTGTTAACATAATAAAAAACATAGACTGTTCTACCATACAACTGTTCTATCATGCAATTTGTATGAAGTACATTTTACAATATTACTGATGTTCCACTAATAAACAGTCGTTATTTTATTTAAATAATTTATATTTGAAAATGTCTTCATATTTCTTTCTCATCCTTTCATCTTTTCAATATCATTGTGTATTTATTTTATATGTTGTGTATTTAAAAAAAGTTTGGATTCTTTGAATTTTAAGGATGACAATCCAAAACATATATCTAGGAAGACTCGGGACAACTATTCAATAATTAATAGGAAGCTCGAGCATAGACATCCGAGTTATTCTTACACAGGAACATGTGGTAGCAAACGTAACGTACGACTGTAAGAAGAGTTGCTGTGATAGTGAAGTAGCGAAGTGAACAGGACTCCATATTTCGACAAATGCTTGCCAGAACGTAACTCTGAGAAGACCTCGACCAAGAATAAATATCTGATAGTCCAGCACTTCGAGCCGTGTGGCAAAAGGCGTGTACCGAGCAAACAATCTCCAACAATAGCAGTCCAAACGATAATGTTGAAGTTCTATAATACAGCACGTTGCCTTGGTGTTCGTAGGTTTCCAAACTCTCACAGTCACAAATTATTGACAATCGCACGCCGTCCCCTGCAGCGAGAATTTTCGTACTGGTTTCATCCACGAAAAAAACTGCAGCCTATTGCTTCATTGCTACAGAGACCAGTCTAGAGATCGTTCATTACGTTTTACCCTCGTTTCTTTGTTATTATTGCTTGCCTTTCTTGATCTGAACTTCTTGCAAATTATTAAACATTTAATCTGAATAGCTCTGTATACAGAGTATCCCAAAAAAGTGGAGCAAGCATTTATCTCCTTTAAATATTGCACCTAGACATATATTTCCAATAACAAAGTTTCATCAAATAAGGTAAAAATCTATGTGAAAACGTTTTGGCTTCTGTGGAGGCTGTTAATAAAAAGTTTTTAAAAAATAAATTTTTATACTGTCCCCATTAGAATAAAAGTGCCAATGAGCACCTAAAATGTTCCTCTTATATCCATCTATGTACAGACTAAATTTCACGATTCTATCTTCAAAATTTACGGATGTATATTTATTTCTAAATTTAAATGGACCTCTCGCATATTTAAATGGAGATGTTAATTACAGAAATGCAAATTTATTTAAAACAGAAAATATGCGAGATACAAATATTTGTCTAGTAATACATCATCGAATAGTCAAGACTTGAAAAAATTGCTAATAACATATACTGTTGCTCAGCTTCATTAGTCGATAGTTGTAACTATCGATTTTATAAAGAATGACTGTAAAACTTGAAGTAAAAATGTACGGCATCACAGTATAGTAGCCTAATGCCAAACAAGAATATTAAATTATTTTCTCTCGGTGGTGGGAGTATAATTAATATTTACCTAAAGGCAGTGGCGACTCATCTTTTAGGGCTGCAGATCTAAAATTATTTTAAAAATTCGTATTTTCGTTTTCATTCTTATTTGCTTTCATTTCCACTCTGAGAGTTCGATGATCAACGAAAATGGGAAAATAATGAAAGTAAGAAAAGAAGACAGAAAATGAATCAACAAATAAAGACAAACATAGGATGGGGGTAGCACACCAAAATTCGCTCACTGAGTTCAACTAAGTCATAGGAAGAGCGAAGGCGAAAAGCTATCCTTTCTGTCTTTGAACTTAGCAAGAAACTGGATTTTTGAATGCTCCTGTTTGGCTCTTGGCCAACTAATGCTCTTTTTTCTTTCTTCTCCCCCATTCTCACGCAAGGCTCCCCTTCGCGCTCATGATTTGCTTTTCTTCGACTTCTCTTTCGTTGGTTGTTTTTGGATTTCGGATTCACTTTCATGTTGCCTCGTTGGGAACTTGGCTGGATGCTACGTATTCGTTTTCTTTCGTTGGAAATCACTCCCCGAAAAAAAACGACGATAATCATCTAAAATACAATTCAGATTATTACAATTACAAATTTGGGCTATTTAAAGGTAAAACTATTTTTTGAAAAATTGTATTTCAATTATGTTCTATTAATATTTTTATAGCTTTACTTGTTTCTGAACAGATGACCCGTCACTGCTTTGGATAGTTGTCGAAGTTTCACAATTTGAACTGTTTCTGTAAATGCTTCAATTAATGTATTACTTGACCTTATTTAGTTTTTAAATTTAATAAGAGTTAAAAATGCATTATATCCGGATTCTGCCTTTTTAATAACTTATTGATATATAAAATCCCTGAATCGCACATCGAATTACTCGAACAAACAGTAATGAGAGGTGTGAAAGAGTGGTCAATCAATACATTTACCTTCTAATATCTAAATTTTGCAGACAGAACTGTACAACTTTATGGGAACGCATAATTTTTTAAAAAAACTTTTAGTATCAATCCACACAGAAGCTCAAGTGTTTTCATACAAATTCCCACCTTATTTGATGAAACTTTGTAATTGGAAGTATATGTCTAGGAACAATTTTTAAGGAAATACACACTTGTTCCACTTTTTTGGGACACCCTGTATATGGATCCACTTAAGAAATTAAGATGATTTTAGTCGCTTAATGCTAGAAACATTCTAATTTCATATATCATATTCCTGTTGGATAAAATATAGGGTGTCCATAAATTAATATTACAGCTTTAGACTTTAATAACTTCAAAACTATACAAGATAACAAACGGTTTTCAACATGTGACAAGATAACTCATACTGATCGTTTCAACATCCCGAGACTAGCACTTTTGGACGATTTTACTCCGGAAAGGGGTGGCAGGCATTGAGTAAGATGAGCGCATTTCTGGAGTTCTTTGCTAGGTCACGCTAAGTAAAATGTAAACATCACCCTTCCATTCTTCACTTTGCCCCTATTTTGATGAAAATAACTCCGCCTGGCGCATGCGCAAAAGCGCGGAAGGTTTCGAAATCCGAGAACATGCAATAAAGGGTTTTTTTTGTTTGTTCTCCAGGTGACGCAGATTTGACGAAAAATGTGGACGCTACAGGAGAAAGCTCAGTGTGTAGAGACAAAGTCCGATACTCAAGTGCAACGAAACTTTCGGACACAGTATTGGAAGGGAACAATCGTCCCGACCAACTATTCGAACTTCGTATACGTCATTTATTGAAAAAAAATTTTAAGAAAACATAGATGGGCGACCCCTCCCCCGTTTGTTTCGGACGCCAATGTTGCACGTGGGTACCGGATTTTGTCTCTAGGAACTAGGTTATACACTGAGCTTTCTCCTGCGGCGTCCACACTTTTCGTCAAATCTGCGCCACATGGAAAACAAAAAAAAAACTTTGAGTTATCTTGTCACATATTGAGAACCGTTTATTATCTAGCACAGTTTTAAAGTTTTTAAAGTCTAAAGTTGTAAAGATAATTTATGGACACTCTATATATTGTACAGAGGAATACAAGTTAAACTAAGGTATATGTACAAAAGGCTTTCGATTGGCCCTTGAAATCAATTTATCACATCTAGGTTTGTTTTTTCAATTTTTTTAAGATATAGGTACTGCTTTGTTAAGTACGTTACATGTTACGAATTCATTGATTGATCCTTTACATCGATTAATGACATCTAGTTATTTTGATAAAAGATATAGGTAATAATTTGATAAATATATTTCTTGATATGAAGTTTCATTTCGATCTTTTATTGTAGAATGAAACAAGAAGGAATTCTGCTGAATGCCGAAGGGAAATACGAAAACGTTCTCAAATTCAAACCTCCCATGGTATTCAACGCAGAGAACGCTGAGTCGCTGGTCAAGAAACTGGACGTGATCCTTACAGAAGTGGAGAACAAGAAACCATGCAGAGAATCCTCCACGTCCAGCGATTCCTCGAGTTCGGATGATGGCCTGGTCTCTACCTCGTCGTCCAACTAAAATCCTTCGAAAAGTCGATTTTTGTACATAGATTCTTAATCACTGTACTTTTACACATCATAATCTGTCACCTGATTTCATTTAATGATATTTATCTGTTATAAATTACAACGAACTAGGGAAATTCCATTTTTCTTAGGAAACAATTTGGTGTTTGTTTTCATTTATTAACATTTATTTTTAAATTTATATAATTAACATTTACTTTACATTTATATCTATATTAACTACATTTATATTTACATAAATTTAACGTTTATATTTACATAGCTTTATTTTTAATAAGAGTACTTTAAATTACTCGCATTTCATAACCTTCTTGTATTTTGTGAAACAAAATAAAGGACAATTTGTAGCAATTATTATGCCTGAACGCGTTCTCCGTTACGACAGAGTGCTTTTCTGACAAACCTCCTAGTATTCAATGGGCAGAAGCATAATTAGAAGAGGTTCCAAACATTTTTTCTGGTAGTTTGTTCTTTAGACACACTTTCTTCCACTTCGATTAAATCCTGTTTAATTTTAAATATTAATGAAAATATTATTAAAGTTAAAAATTTGGTCAGCATCATGTGCGTTAAGGCACATGCTGGAATTCCAGGAAATTAATTGGCCGATCAATTTGCCAAAATGGCCGCATATTGTGAGGTAATTTTAAATTTGCCTGCCCCTTATTCGTTCATTAAAAAACTTTACGAAGAAGACGTACTTTTTAATTGGCGCATTTATTTGAGTAATTTCGAGACTAGTGCCCGCGTGAGGAAGTTCTAGACCAACTTTAAATTACTTATTATTAATTAATCTTTAATTTATTTTGTGACAAATCACTAACCATTCCCATCATATCCTTTTCGGTTTAACATTTTAAATAGTCCTTGTGGAGGGTACGACGATGACGATCATTTTGCCCTTCAATATAATCGCACTAAAGATTTCCATTTGACCATTTCTGCCGAAGAGCATAAACCCATTTCGTTTAAATTTTTCGCAAAAAAATTCTGCGCTTTTGAAAAGCCTTTTTCGTATAATTGAAATTTCAAGGCAAATCGGAAATTCTTTAACTGCAGATTATAAAATTTAGTGTTTTTTTAAGCTATGGCGATTAAGATCTTTTAAGGGGCACTTGTGTTAAAAAAAGGGAGGGGGATTTCTTTTTAAATATACATTGACTTTCTTTTTCAAATTCACATTTGTATGTTAGTTTAGTTATACTTCGAGTGTTTTTTTTTTTGGTTTCCTCACGAATTAGTCCGTATTTGACGCCATTGTATGAATATATGTCTGTTCAATGTTTTGCATATATTATTTTTGACGATTGTATTTCTAATTGTGTATTTGTTTTGAATTTGCTAAAGTTTATACAATGTAACACTTTTTCTGTATACTCTACCCAGCCGACCGTTAAAATCCTTCATACTCTATGGGCGAGTGAGTCGGCGTGGGTGATAAACAAATGAAAGATGTGCCATATAATTTCTAACCAGAGGACATGCTTGTGGAAGGATTCAAATACACAAATATAACACAGGAAGTTTTAATCGGTTTCAAAATCAAAATATATTCATTTAAAAAATCACGTTCTGCGTTCCATATGGTGATTATAAGATTAATTTCCATTTATAAAAGTAAAATTTTCAAACTACTCTCCTTTTATTTATCCAGACTTGTATATAAAAAAATTAGTTCTTCTTAAACAGAATTTATTTATCCAAACAATCTTTTCAAGTTACAGGGATAAATTTCTCGAAAAACTGCATTTTCTGTTTTCAGTCATACTGAGGAAACTGCTGTTTAGTGGGGAAAGCTAGAGTTTCTTATAATTCAATGGACTGGAGCATAACTAGAAGCGTTTTGGACTTAGCCGACAGTCAAAAAACTCTCTCCGTCTAACGTCGATACCTTTCAAACAACGGAGGTTCGGATCCTTAAATAAACTCTTTACATCATATACATACTTTCCTTCATCCGAAGTAATAAGAACTGTCTGAATAGAAGCCGCCTTTTTCATAAACATCTGAAATCCTTCCCTCGTAATATCACAGTATTCGATGCAGCTCACTTTAAGTTCTCTGAGAGGGTTTCTTTCAAATATTTGATTCAAAAGAGTGTCATCTACAATCTCGGCGTCGTCGAGGAACAATTCTTCCAAGTACATGCAATTAGACAGCAGGAATAGGAGACTCTCTTTATCTACCTCTTCATATAATGAATACAATTTTAGTCTCTTGAGGGGGAAATTGCCAGAAGCGTTTGAAGAATCGTTCACAACTGTGGGTCCATCTATTTCAAAGCTCTGCAAATGAAGACAGCAGTCACAGATGACATCAACAGGAACACGACGATTGGAAAGGACGGAAAGATGCTTAATCTGCGGTCCTATTTCTTGAAGTAATGCGACGAAATCCGGCACGAAGTCATCCTCACATACAATAAAATCAATTCTCAGAAGAGTGAGTTGTTTTAAAGCTCTCAGCTCTTTGATGGCGTCTTTGGCGTGTACTTGAAAAATCAATTCCTGAATAAGCGGGCACAAAGTAACAGCAAATCTCATCTTGTCACAAAATCTAGATTTGTACGCACTCTTTTCGTGAGGGTCTTCAATCCTTAAATGCTTACCCCAAACACATCTCCGTAATTGAAAATGAGTGCCAACAGCACAATTCAACAAAGAATTTTTTAACCGTCTGTGAGCAGTTTCTTCCAAACTGTCTAAGGAATCATTTAGTCCAATGGAAATTAGCTTTGGACAGACATCCAGAACATTCGCTATAGCGTCGATATCCATATTGGGGACATAGAGTACTTCCAGGTTTCTCAGACATGACAGAACAGACAAATCAATCGGAACGTAATCGTCCCAAAGCATTCCAAATGAACGGTAGAGTCTGAGAATTCGAAGATTCTGACACTTCCGGATGACATCAAAACCCGGATAGATATTTAAATGCAATTCTTCGAGGTACGGATTCAAAGATATTATATCTCCCACCAGATAAGAGATAACAGGTTTATCACAATGCGAAAGAAAATTTTGTAGAGAAATGTCACCTCCTGTTTGTATTGAGCTGACTATTGATTCCTGTTCTGCTAGCAGATGGAAAGGACTGAGATCAAGGCGCGTGAGCCTGCCACTAATGAGAAGCAGGATGACATCAGCAATAATTGGAGGATCTTCACCACGTGACTGAGTAAATTCCATCAAATTATCGACTGCTCGGGTTGGAAGGTCAGAGAACGGATTTAGAACTCCAAATTTCCACACTCCTTCCTTCAAAAATCTGTAAATTCTATCCAGACAAATCGTATACAATGACGCTAGTGACATCTTCAAACTCCTTCTACCTAAAAGGAATTAAAATTGAATTAATGTTATGATAATATCTGTTCTTCAGTAGAATAAATCTTTCGTCAATTCAGTGAACATATTTTTAAAAGGCGTCTATATCTTCTGAACGCAAGCATTGTATCAATACCTACATTTAAACTACATAAATATGTCCACTGTTCTTGAAAATCAAACTTCAATAGCAAATATTAATACTGCAAATCAAATTATTTCATGAAATTAAAATTCGGTTAAAACTTTTAAAATCGGAGTATTTAAAGAACAAATTAAAGTGCTATTGATTAAGAACTTAGACATAGTCTTTACTTTTCTTCTGTATAAATGAACTGATATTCTGCGGTAACGGAAAGGTAAGGGTCAGAATAGAGGTCTTATCGCCAAGTCGCCATAATCACTGACCGTTTAAATAATCACTCAATAGAAAAGGAAACAAGGCCTGATTTTCACATTTGCTGAGTAATCTGCTCAGAAGAAATCCTATTTTGCTCAACCGCATTCTTAATTCCACCATATAGAAAGATCATCAACGAATATTCATCCAGCAAATTACGTAACCCGATAGAACAAAGCAATGA
>BGPR01006829.1:25563-76441 GCA_013235015.1 Araneus ventricosus | reverse complement strand
TTGAAAATAATAGTGTTATTAGAAAGTCGGATGCAACAAATTTAAAATCAAAACTAACATCTTGATGCCAAAACTGAGTATTTTTTAAAAATTTCTCAAAATTCAGTAAATTGCGTTAGAAATTCAAAACTAACTTCATTAGAACGGAAATCGCGTGCTCTTTCCGATGGTGTATCTATTTTTGTCGTACAGTTATTTGAAATCATTCTATTGAGAAATAACCGCAAAAAATCAAACAAAACAACACAAAACATTAAATAAAAAAAAATCTAGATTAAAATTTAAAATTTCGGCTTCGAGGTGCATTCAGTCACCATTACGACTACCTGTGTACCAAATTTCATGGCTGTAAGTGTGATAGATTCGTCTGGACATCGCAGACAAACACACACACACACACGCACGCACACAAACATTGCCTTTTATAAGTATAGATAATAATATATAAATTATAAGATGACTGTATTGAAATACATTTTTTTATCAATTTCTATAGACGGTGAGATCTTTTTTTCACAAGTTATGTTATTGACTTTGAGTGACAGATTCACAGTACGAACATTTTAGACTAATAAAACGTAATTTTAGATGAAATTTTTGGGTAAAATCCATCAGCAGAATATGCTTTTCATAAAAAAGTAACTTTCCTACAAACTGAATTGATATTACAAGTTTGACTCGCCTTAATAGATGTGCTCAATGAGTTAAAGTGTTTTTTGGAAATTTTCAATGAGTTTTTATTTCTTTTTCTTATATTTGTTGCCTTTTCATTATCTTTCACCCGACGAACAGATGTTTCGCTGTTATCTCTTATATCTGTGGCTATTTATTTTAAACTTCTAATATCCGTTTTAATTTCCATATTGCATGTAAAGGAAATTAAACGACGATTTTTGCATCGAAAGCTAGTTACTCAGTGAGAACGAAATTCGTCCATTAAACATTTCAAACCCATCATTTAGTTCAACCTCTTTTCTATTATAAAGTTCAACCGCTTTTCTAATATAAAGTTCAACCGCTTTTCTGCTTTTCTAATATAAAGTTCAACTGCTTTTCTAATATAAAGTTCAACTGCTTTTCTAATATAAAGTTCAACTGCTTTTCTAATATAAAGTTCAACTGAGTTTCTAATATAAAGTTCAACTGCTTTTCTAATATAAAGTTCTACTGCTTTCTAATATAAAGTTCAACCCTCACCGGTGTATCCCAAACTCAGTTCGTGCATCGCATTATGGCATAATATAAAATTAATTCATTCTTAGGCGTCATTGATGTGGCCGCGGTGGCCTAGTCGTAAGTTGTCGGCCTTGGAGCCGAAAAGTTCCAGGTTCGATACCCGATTCCACCGAAGATCCGTCGTGTATTGCGTCAGCTTCATGTTAAATCATACGTAGGGTTCCAGCGCCCTCCCGCGGTGTAACGCGGAAGTTTGGTGAGAGGGGCGACAGATCAGGTGCCGGCCTCTGACCCCGGCTCAAAATTGCTAGATCTGTCCCAAAATAGTCCCCGTTATGCTTCAAAACGGGACGTTAATATAACTAAACTGAGCTAGACATTATTGTTCGATGCAGAAAAGACCAGTAATGCGTTAACATCTCAAATGTTTCATGGATTCTTAGTCGAACCAACCCTATTAGCACAGGATGCTCTACGATATCTTTACGATGCTGTATGGCATTCAGAATATTGTAAAACACCTTGTGCTAACAAGGTACAATACATTCTCAAAACAGAAGGAAGTCACCTAATTAGACGGTACAGAATACTACGCTTTTAAGGGGTTAATATACTTAACTACATGTTGAACTTTAGAAATCGAACTATATTTTAAAATTTTCAATATAAAAGAAATTTCAACACACAAATCTGAAATATTTCACATTTTTATTCTTTCCAGGTGCTTCTTTGCCTTTCTCCAGCAGTTTTGTGTGAATATAGATACCCGGGATATCGTAAGTTTGCTATGTTTTTAATGCATTCAGATTTAAAACTTTACACACGTAACTTGAGAAAAAACAAGTAATCAAAATATTTCCATAATCTTATATGAATAAAAGATAGCAAAGGCAGCCTCAATTAAATAGTTTTAATATACTATAAGTTAAAATGTGCACGATGTTACAGAAAATAAAAGGCATTAATAGCAGAAAAGAACTGATAGTTTTGTCTCTTAGATCTAGAAATAAAATTTTGGGTGGCGACAATCAAGATGGGCATACCCTATATAAGACGATTTTGTGTGAATTTGACATCTTCGTACGAACAGTTACCACAAAAACTGTGACATTGAAATGTGACTGTGGACAAAATAAAAAAGTTTATCACGTGTTTTTACCATGTTGAGAGTATCAGTTTTAAATGCCGAAAAACTGAAAATCTGTTATTAAATAATTAAGAAACACTTTTTTTCCAAATTCATTATCTTCCCGTTTATTAATACAGAGTGTCTCAGAAAATCTTTTTTAAACCTTAATGGTAGGTCAGGCATAGAGAAGTTAGTCAATTTTAGAACGGAACTTTGGAGCATAAACTCCAAAGGCAGCTGCTATAGGGGACTCTTAGTAAAAGAATAAAGAAGTAGAAAAACGATTGCACCAGATCGATTACAAAACACGGATTTCATACAATACAAATTCACAAGTTCATAACATTACATTGTCATGATTGAAACCATAAAAGGCAGTAAAAGTCGTAAGCAGGATGGTATCTTTAAACCACACCAACACAGCCATCTCTAGAACAGTAAAACGGGATTACTTTGCACCGATTTTCATGACTTCCGACAGAATTTCGAGATTAGTTACACGTTTTTCTCTAAAAGAAATGCTTTTCTAATTTTTTCCTCATTGAGGGATTATTAGGAAAACGTTTTGCAGCAACATTTGGATCATTCAGTGATTCAATAATTAATTATTATTTTTCGAAATTTTGGTGCAAAGTTACCTCATAGGTGGGGATATTTTAGACTTGATATTTTTTCCGTATATTTCACTAACAAATTCACTGTGATGCAATGCTAATCAATTTATTGACAACCTGTGTGGAAATATACAAAATAATCTTGAAATCCAGCAAAAAAAATTTTGCGAATAAAATTACCCATTTACAACTTTTCCAGTTTATTTTCGTAACAAAACATTTATAATAATTATATTTATAATAAAAATTGCCTGAAAGTCAATGTTAAGTATTTTCATTGAACCTGAAAGGCCTGTAAAACAATTCCAGTGCAATAAAATAAACAAAAAATATATCAAAATTTAACAGAAAGGAAAAACAAAAATGTTGATCGAACAACGATTGAACAAATATTGCAACGGTCTTTTTTTTCTCAATGGAGAAAACCTGGGGATTTCCATGTTTAGTTATATGAATTAGCTTTCTTTTGTAATAAACTATTCGCATGGGGAGCAAAAAAAGCTTTTGCCTCTTTAAGATTACTTTAAATTTGTGAAATGGCGGAACATAGATTGGGATACTTTGAACAGGTTAATTTTTTTCAGTATATTACAAAAATAAATTCTCTGGATGCAACTCCAGATATATTTATTGAAAGCCTGCGTGGAAATATACAAGAAAAATAAATTTCATAAATGCCTGATTATAATTAGCAGTTTTACGTCATTGTATTCAGTCAAAACAGGATGGAGTTTTAGAAATCCTTTTATTCAATTATTGACGGGTGTGTTATTAATATATTTATCTATTACCGCACCTTCTTAAGAAGATTAATGTTTATTATCATTTTAAGATGTATATTGTTGATAGGAAAACCGAAGTCACTGAATTGGACTACACATTGCAACGGTCTTTTCCTTCTCATTGGAGAAAACCAGCTGATTTCCATGCTTAGTTATATGATTTAGCTTTCTTTTGTAACAAAGCTGTTCACTTGAGGTACCAAAAAAAAGTTCCTGCCTCTTTAAAAATACCCTAAACTTGTGAAATTGCTTGAAATCAAGCTTCTAAGGTCTCTGGAGAGAACTCCATATGCTTATAAGTCCCTAAGTTCCCTTTATACACCATAGGCATATCTGAAGCTTAAGTAAGTATTGCTTTTATTATTATTTGATAGAAAAATAAATTTAAAAACCAACTGGGGTTGCTGTTTATCACAGATTTCCATGGTGCAAAGAATACCTCCTTTTCGGTGCAAAGTTACCCCAGGTAAGAAAGAAAATAATTACAATTTGACTAACAAGTATAATTGGAATTCAAAGCAACAAAATGAAAGCTAGGCTTATTTTCCTTCACATTTAAATGCACTTGCCTTCAGAAATGTCAAACTTTCCTAACCAGAGACAGATTTTCAGCACTAAAATTTTCGCTGAAAAATTGATTCATTGTCTTTTCCTTCTGGAATCTCCTGATTAATTGTTATATACGTTTCAGGAATGAAATATATTAGACAGTGTTCCCAAGAAGCTAGAACAAAATCTCAATTCCGTACCCCTAATCAGTTTATCTTTATTTCAGATTTCACACAAATTTTGCACTTGTGCAAAGTTACCTCCACGAGTGCAAAGTAATCCCGGCTTACGGAACTCATTTGGCTTCTATCCGTTTTAATATGCATGTAAGGTGAACTTCATTAAAAAAACAGCATGCAGACTAGTGGAAATAGGTTGATGATTAAACATACAATTGACAAAAATAACACATACAATGACCGTCACTCGTTTAACAGTCAGTTTCTGTTATTTGTCATCATCTGAAAACAATATAAGATGCAGAACATCGCTGCGCAGGAAGCTCGAGTCTCAAAGACACAGAAGGAGACGGCAGTTTACTTAAAAGTAGCGTAGATTTACAGTTTTACGACATATTTCTGTACATTGCTACTCTTATATGGAAGTTTATATTTGAGGCCAAATGAAAAGTACCTGACTCCATAATATGTCACTTCACCACACATTGTTTACATTAAAACACACGCTTGGCGTCCTTTGTTCCACAAATGTTATAAATGGTAAGATTTTTAGCCTTTCTTTTCTTACTTTCTTCAAAAGAATGTCTTTAATTTCTTCTTTGTGGATAAATGATTTTCCTTTCCATTACATCCCAGAATAGGTTCAGGCCATAAGAGGATATTAAATAATTTCAGACCTTAAAGTTCTTTCCTCTACAGAAAACCTATTCCATTTTTGAATCTGCATGGATGTCCGGCCTCTGATGAAGTCATTCACCAGATTCTTATTTCTTGTCGTTATCTGCTATTATTTTTACTCTTCCACATTTATAATTCCTTTTATTAATTATTCTTATTTATTTCAACACATAAGCATTTTACAAGATGTTAAAAGTTAACACCTACTAAATAAAACAATAGCACAATGAAGAAAACAAAAGGAAAGGTATCAAATTGTTTATTTCACAAAATTCAACAATATATATCAATGGCAGAAGATTGTTGCCATGTCGTAGAACAAAACTAACACAGAAATGGAACAACAAAAATTCAAATTACACAGTTCAAAGCTCTAGCACAATATGACAATAGTCCGAAGATCAGGCTCTAGCACGGTATAGCTGTCACGGCACCACATATTAATTGTTTTTTTAAAATTAAATACAATATGTATGCACAGCGGTGACCCAAGTTGTGGAAATTTCTTGAAATTTGCTAATTTTTTCGAATATCTCCCGAAGGTCTAAATGGGTTTTCCTCAAACTTCGACCATGTAAAGAATAGGCTTCAACACACAATTTACATTGAAAATTCGGTCATGAGGGTATTTAGGGGCATGGAACCTTATCATTTAATTTCTCTTAGAGCGTACCGAAATTCAGCTGGCTACAATGCCGATATTGCCACGAATATTAATGGTATTGAACTAGAATTTTTACATAAGTTATACTCCATATATCTGGATCTGAAGTTGTGAAAGAAAAATTACGCTATCTTTTGCGCTTGGGCAGTAAAAAATTATTTATTACAAATATTCATATTTTCCTTGGTATTCAAAGCATTTTTTATTTCAAATTTTTATACAATACTTTTCAAATATATTTACTTATATTCTGTAAGTTTCGTACAATTTCGTTTAAAACTCTGCATGTTATAAGAAAAAAACATGCTGGAAAATTTTGGATGTTTTAAGAAAACTCATATATTTTCCAGAATATACTATCTATTTCCATGAAAATCCATGTAAACATTGTACATATTAAACATAACCATTGATAAAAAGTGCAAATCATTATCAGCTTCCTGTGAAGCGGGGTGAGCTAAAATCCCTTTTCGTCTTCATCAATTACTCGTCGGTCCCTAAATGTCTCGTGACCGAATCTACCATGTAACTTGTGTGTTTAAGCCTATTCTTTACATGGCCGAAGTTCAAGGAAAATCAATTGGGCCTTTCGGGAGATATTCGAAAACATGTGCAAATTTCAAATTGTTTCCACAATTTTGACCACCATCGTATAATTCATTTTTAACCCTTTGAGAATTGCAGCACGCTCATCGCTACCAAGTAGCTGGTATGCCCGCGTGACAGTCGTCTTCAAAGGGTTAAAGGATTTTCTTTAAATTTTCGTCCCAAGCCATCAGTGAAATCACGTTATATTTCCATTTCTGTCCCAAGCCATCAGTGAAATCACGTTATATTTCCATTTTTGTCCCAAGCCATCAGTGAAATCACGTTATATTTCCATTTTTGTCCAAGCCATCGTGAAATCACGTTATACTTATCATTTTGTCCCAAGCCATCAGTGAAATAACGTTATATTTCCATTTCTGTCCCAAGCCATCAGTGAAATCACGTATTTCATTTCTTTAATAAAGCCATCAGTGAAATCACGTTATATTTCGATTTTCGTCCCAAGCCATCAGTGAAATCACGTCACCGTGCATATGTATTAAGAGATTTCTGTTATCCGTCTATTCGGTCATCCGTCACCGCACTGGTTCGGACGGTGACAGTTAATCGAAGTCTCACTGTATTGTTAAAAAACCTTTTATAATGCAATTCATTTTCTGGTACAGCCGGCGCTGATTGCCCAACTGCTCGAAAAGAAATGCTGAAGAGTCCGCCTGGCCGGTGGATGACTCCGAAGTGCAACGAAGACGGTTCTTTCCAAGAATGGCAATGCTTCGATAATCCCGGTCCCGACGATTGCATGTGCGTCTACAGAGATGGGACACTTCTCTCTCTGCCGCGGAGGGGCGAAAACAAAGAGACTTGCATTTGCCACGTCCTCTCGTTCGAAGAATTTCTAATAAGTAAGTCAAGCTTCTCTGTTCATTTTGGGGTAGGTTCGAGTTTATGTATATTGGCTACATTTCCGTTATAACCATACCACTCGGCGCCTTTTTGTGTCTTGGCGAATTCTTATCAGCGAGATTTTTTTTTGTATACTGATTCCGCTTAACTTCAATTGAATCCGTTATGCATAATCTGATGTCCATGGTTCCCTTAGAAAGGAATTTTTAACTTCCCAACATGCTTAATATTTTAGAGAGCTTTATTTATGAATTTGCCCAAAAAATCAATCCATAAAAATGTACTCAAATTCATTACACTGTTACCAAAGAATATGAAATATTGTGCAGAATCTTCATTCGTTACCTTTCAACATTAGAAGGAAACCACTCAATTAAAACGCCAAATTTCTGAGTTCTAGGTCCAGCGGTCTGTCCTGTAGAGTGTCTACGCCCGCACACTTTCTCCTTTATTATTAGTTAGGGGAGATTCGCCGAATTCGAACCGGCGGGCGCCTAGATTCCGTATTATCGCAAGATATCTTAAACGATGTTACTACGATATACTGAAAGCCGCACAACGTCGCAAATATATGGTATAAATATTGTAGAGCATCTTCTGCTAATAGGGTTGGACTGACCGGTATCATAACTTCAATTTTATTAAATATTTGAGGCGTAAAATAGAAAAAAAGTTGTAAAGATGTAAATGTGGTGCATGAAATCATTTTTAAGAGAAACCGCTACGTGGTTACAATTAGGGATTGCAATCAGGAAAATCGGACCCGGTAATCCGGCGGATCCGGCCTCATTAGACGTCTACCGGATCCGGTAAATTAAAAAAAACACATGAAGCCGATTTCTTGAAAAAATACTCGCGTTGTTGCAGAGTAGGTACTTAAATGCGTGGTGTGTACGAGTCGTTCGACGCTGACTCACCCGTTTCCCATATAGACATTCTTATTGTTCAATTGATAGATGAATTATGTTTATGTTGCATTTACGAGTACGAGAATGATTTAAGTAGATAATTAGACTTAGAAATGAATTGAGTAACGATCCATATTTCAGATTTTTCTTTATAATACGACTTTCTTCTTACATAGTGACCGAGAAATAACGTTTTAAATTGTAAGTATGTACCTATTTGTGTTGCATTGCAGGTACTAGTCTAAAAGTTCTAAAACAAACATGCCACTTTTGAAACCAATTCAAAATGAAAACAGGAATAATAATATACTTACAGAATAAAAAAAAATATGATGATGATACTAGACAAACTGATGATGCATTTACTATGCCGAAAAAAAAGTTGTAAGACTAGAAATGAAAAATATCTTAGAAAGAGTTGTTCAAAATGATAGCTTTAAAGAAAACGTAGATAATACAGTAGAAAATAACTCAGATTCATCGTCATTGAAATGTGATTGGACATTACAGAAAGAATTACAGATGCAAATCCAGCAAGATATGAAAACCTAGAGCATAAATACCAGAAAAAAGAGAAAGATTATGAGAAAGCATTAAGAAAGGAAATGACAGCACGTGAAAGTGAAGGAGTTCAAGGAAAATACTTGTCTTCTATTCATGAGTATTTGTTGACAATAAAACCAACAAGTGTAGAAGCAGAAAGGGCTTTCTAGGCCCTGGTTATATTTGTAGCTCCGTAAGAAGTCGATTGACAGATGACACAATTAACACTTTTTGTTCCCTAAGATAATTTTTTCAAAACCAAAGTGAGTTTTTTAAATTGTTTTACTTAAAATAATAATTTAGAGTAAGTTTATTAAAAAGTACGAAGAAGTTTTAAACTCGTTATTTTATAATTGTGCCATTGATTTAACCGATTCATGATGACTGTCATAATTATAAGAATGAGACTGCTTGGCGTGTCTAAAATATCTAATTATTGTGATCTCAGTTGATCAGCTTGATTTAGTTAGAGTTAATATAAGTTACTTACATAATATAAGTTACATTACAAGTTATCATTGATGTCATTTGTGAAATCTGGTAAGTGAGACTGAACTTAACCGCCCGTCATTATCTAATTATTACTAAACTAATATAACAATCACAGTTTAACTAATTACACTGTACTAAGTTTTTATTGTTGATTCATACGTAAATGTTGATTAATTATAACAGTGTAAATAAAGTTGATTTCATAGGAAATTAACTCTTTTTTTTATAAACTTTGTAATACACTCACTTTATCATATTTTATACAGTTTATTTTGGAATGAAAAGGCAAAATAGTTTTGATGTGTCCAATCCGGCCGGATTGAAATTGGTGCCGGATTGCAATCCCTAGTTACAATTAGAAAACAAGTATTTAGGTATAAACGATTAATTATTTTAAGAAAAGACAAAAAGGCTTTATGCTGTTTTAAAATAAGTAAAATAAATATTTTATTATATCTTCAGATAGGAAATTTTTGGCTACAATTAACTGTAATAATTTTAATAAAATAGTTCGTAGTTAACGTAATGGATATTTTCTTGTTATTGTTTTAAAAGTAGCCTAGATTGGACCACAAACAGTTGTCTAGATTCGACCATTTAAATCAGTGGGGCTATTTATTCTCTTGAAGTATAGAAATAGTCCATATGGCAATTAAAATTACCAGTTGTCCTCAAAAATTAGAATGGGACAAGCCAAAGAAAAAGAAATTAATAAAGGAGCATTAAAGACATCAAAACGTTAGTTCAGGAAAAAGGAAAGCTACGCCTACGTGATTTTGTTGCCCAGGAATCTTAATTTTCCAGCCAACCATGATTGCGATGTTAAAAAATGCGTGTTTAAAGTAAGCAAGTGATTCATGCTTCATCGTGTTTGAGACTCAGCTGTTTTCATGCTCGCTGTGTCATTTTGACGTTCATAATGATTGAGGGACTTTTCGGAACTTGTGTAGAGCACACATATGTACGCTCAGAAAAGAAAAATAAATTTTTTATGATTGTTTACTCATTTAGGAGCGGTGCTGCATCCTACTACAAGCAGTTGTCTGTCGAGTGATCACTGGATTGGGTTTATATAGCATTTAATCTTAGTGCTTCTTCATATTATTATTCTTGTGTTCAGTTTTCTTTTTAATTTCTGTATCGTTTATTGATATTAGGAGAGAGTTGGCCAATTCGGACTAGGGCCTAGATTGGACCGATATTGTAACTTCTAAAATTCTACTAAATATTCGGGGAGTAAAATAGGTCAATTATATTGTAACGATGTAAATAGGAAATCATTTTTCAGAGAAAGCGCTAGCTACATGTTTACAGTTAGATCGATTCTCCTTATGACTATGATATTTTTGCAACATCTAAAGTGTTTCGATAAAGAGTTTGCTAATTTTATGAAATCTGAAGCTTCGTAACTTGTGAGTTTTAATCGCAGAACATCAGACTTTTTGTTTAAAATGTTAACGTGTAATGAATAACGAATAATTTACTAAATATGCCTAATTAGAACGGGGGACCATATTAAAAAAAATTCGACTTTGTAATTTAGATTTCGCATTATTTTCAGCAGTATATTTATTGACTCAAACAACATAAAATATAATTCTGTTCGTCATGAAAAGCATTTTTACAATCGGAAGCATAATCTTATTTCTAAAGGTTTAGAAATCAGCTATTGGGTCCCGCTTAGAGAGAACACACTGTATACTTCATTATATGTTAATCAATTTTGTTTGGCATATCGAAGCAAATATTTATAATTTTAAAATAAGATAATTCAACGTTTCTGTTAAATGCTCAATTCTTTTCATTTCAGACAAAGAGGACAGATTTATGGTCTGTGACAGCCATGGTTACTTCTATCCTTTGCAGTGCAGCCTGGAAACTCGTAAGTGTTGGTGCGTGACTAAATATGGGACCGTAGTCGCTCCTCCATCAGCAGACCGAAAATCGTGCGATGACTTTGCTCATCTGCTAAAGGACACAGCTGCAGAGGTTTCCGCTCAATAAATTATCTCTAGAATACTGCTGAATCCTGATTTACTTTTTATGATATTTGACTCCTCCGTAGTGCTGAATCCTGATTTACGTTTTTTGTACATTTGACTCCTTCATAGTGCTGAATCCTGATTTACGTTTTTCGAGCATTTGAATCCTCCATACTGCTGAATCTGATCTACGTTTTATGACGTTTGACTACTCCATACTGCTGAATCCTGATTTGCGTTTTATGACATTAGACTCCTCCATACTGCTGAAGCCTTATTTGCGTTTTTTGTACATTTGACTCCTCCTATAATATACAGTGAAACTTCACTAAGCGACCACCTGACTTAGTGGCCTCTTTAAGAGGCCTTTCACTCAATAAATTATCTCTAGCATACTACTGAATCCTGATTTATGATTTTTGTACATTTGACTCTTCCATACTGCTGAATACTGTTTTACGTTTTTTGTACATTTGACTCCTCCTATAAAATACGGTGAAACTTCACTAAGCGACCACCTGTCTCAACGGTCAGCGAACTTTCTGCCCATAGACATTGCGATAAAATAACCTCCAGAAACGGCCACTCAAACAACTCTGAGGGGCCGGGGTGGTCACCCGTTCAACTTCAAGGCAATACATTCCCTTCGACACTCCGACCTTACGTCTTTTATTAAAAGGGAAGGAAGAAAGAGAAAAAATAAAAATGCTCACACACTCGAAAACAACGCAGGAAATCTGACCGAAATTAATCCTTCCTTTCCCAATGAGAAGAGAAAAAGGAACTACCCGGTCTCTACCGGGCTGCATATTTACAAACCCTACCCTGATAGAACTGAGGCAGGAAATCAGCCAATATCATTGGCTACGAGGGGCAGTGACGTCATTTTCAGCTCTCGCACGTAGCGTACGGCAATCATTACAAAACAAGAGTCGACTAAATAAAATTGCGACGTAGGTGCTTACCGTAGATCAAAATTCGCGAAGTCCAAGCAACGGAAACATAAACTAATTCAAAGTCCGCATTCAATGGCTTGTTTTGTTATAATTTCCGTACGAGAGCAAAGAACGACGTCATCGACTCTGGGAGAAGAGAGCCAATCATATTGCCCGATTTCTTGCCTCAGTTCTATCTGGGTAGGGTTTGTAAATATGCTACCGGGCTGAGACATTCAAGAGTTCATTTTTGCCTTCCAAGCGCTAATTCGGACTCTGACAAAGAACCTGCTACTGTGGTTGAGACCAACAGCAATAAAATTAAACTGTGGTGGATGACGCTTATTGGGAGTCCCTGCGCTGAAGTTCTTGGGGGCCCTCTGACAGTATCAGAAAAATATTCTCGACAGAAGTGGCGAATCTAGGATTCGAGTCTGGGGGGGGGGAGGGCTGAGGTCATAAAAATTTTGTATCGTCGTGACGAATGTCAA
Source organism: Araneus ventricosus (assembly GCA_013235015.1). Classification (NCBI taxonomy): domain Eukaryota; kingdom Metazoa; phylum Arthropoda; class Arachnida; order Araneae; family Araneidae; genus Araneus; species Araneus ventricosus. The sequence goes on along the minus strand of BGPR01006829.1, from coordinate 63,867 downwards.
ACCTCAAGTAAACCAAAACTCTTTAACTTTACAGATTTTACTCACCTGACAATAAGAATAATAAAAAACAATACAATACTTTCGAATTTAATAAAAAATTCAATGAAGTAACTAGCCAAAAAATGTCTTCGACCGCGTCAAAGCTACAAGTACAAGTGGAATGACTACAAAAATAGGAAAATTTTCGAGCCTGTCCAGGCCAGAAAGCAATGTTGAAACGTTTTTATTATTTTTTTAAAGAGGGAAATTAAGAAAAAACAGTTTTAATGATTTTAAATAATATCAAGAATTCTGGCTTGGCTCTGGGGGGGGGGGTTGTAGCCGAATAGTCCCCCTCCCCGGATTCGCCACTGCTCGACAGTTATGACTTCGACTTGACAGTTATAACGTTTTAAAATAATATAATTTCGCGTCTTTTGACATAATATTTTCGCATACTTTCGCATAGTAACTATATTTTTTAAGTAATAACTAGCCGCTTTCGACGACCAGCTGTTCGCCCATAACAATAATAGCCTGCAGATATGTTTGCAACTTGGCGAATTGGCTGCTGTAGAGACTGAGGGAATCTGCCAAAGTTTTATTTTGCGATGTGTCTCGAAAATGGAGTGTAGTGAATGACAGGCGACAATTGATGACATTATCTAGACGTCATAAGCATGTGTAGTGAATGACAGGCGACCATTGATGACATTATCTAGACGTCATAAGCATCCATATAAAATAAAAATGATCCAAATCGGCCCAGTGGTTAGGGCTGGGGGACAGTCTCATGGTTTTGCAAATTATTTTAAATATACAGTTGTGTTATATAATTGCTTGTTTTAGTTTTGTTCAGCTAATTAATTAATTTAATTGATATTTATTGATAACACAGGCCTGCGAAATTGAAGTTTTTGAAAAAAACAAAAGAAGTGTTTGCTGATTTTTATGTTATTTGGTGAGCTGATTTCGAAAATTACCTCCATTTTTTTCCATCACGTCAGGATTTTTTGTTAAATCGATATCGCTATTTTTGTTAAAATCCTATTTGAAAAAAGATTCCCTCGACCAATTTTTCATATACTATCTGGCAACAGTGGTTTTTATCCATTTAATCCAGAAAATCACCAACATACTATTTTAATTTGTTTTTACTAAGGTAACTTACATAAAATAGACGATTGACCAAGAGGAGCAAATATTATGTTTGTGTGCATGAAAGTTTGAAACAAATTTTAAACTGAGCAAAAAACAAAACAAAAAAATGTTTCTATTTATAAGTACGTACTCTTTTTCTTTGAAACTTCTTTTTAAAGTTCTTCTTTTATGCTAAATTCTCAAAAAAAAATTATGGTAAATGTTCATAAAAATCCAAGAAAAATTAAATTTTTCCAAGAAAACGTGACGTGATAGAAATTTTTCATTATTTTTTTGTAAATCAGCATAAAAAAACATAAAGTTCAGCTATCAATTCTCTTGTATTTTTTTCATCGCAGGCCTGTGCAATTAATATGCTTTGAATTCAGTAATTTAAAAAGTTTTTGTAATTCGTTTATATAAATATTTACGATACGCACTATTGAAATAATGTTGGATGAAGTAATTAATTCGCTTTTTCATAGCAAAATTACTTCGGGTATATCAATCGAATAAATAAACAATGCACTAACCATCAGCGAATTACAAATATCAACATAATAAATAATTCGATTTTAATTATTGAAATTTGATAGAGTAAGAAATATGAGAGTATTATAAACCATTTTATTTCTCCTTTTTTAATTATTTAGGAGTTTCAGAAGTGTGAAATTGCGTACAAAAGGAACGTCATTCCGTTAAGTATTTTAAAGTAATCAGAAGATTCTCAAACTTGTTCATATCATTCCATAATTCGATGAAAACAGAGGTGGAAGTACATTACTTTGTCGCAACCAATCATGATAAATTAATACATTTTCAGATACCTAAAATATCGCCATTTAAATGTCTCAGAGAACTTTTGAATACAACATGATTTTTATAAAAATGCTAAATTGTAAAACAAAAGCGAATAGCAATCAAATCTTTGTTCATTTTCATTAGTAAATAACATATCCTAATGTAGCTGGAAATATTAAAATATTTTATTAATTATAATCTAATTTACTAATTAATGACACATAATTAAGTTAGGCTTATTGTCAGGTTAGAAATCCATTTCTAAAGTATCACTATCACTTATATTATAAAATATAAGGTGATCATAAATTATTGGACCCATTTTCAAAAATTAATAGAAACCCCATAATGTAGCAACTTCTTTTTTTGAATGAGAGATCAGCTCAAATTTTTGTAACATATAGGTAACACGCCGTTACGGCGCACTAATTCTGTATCGGGGAGATTCCCAACTCAAATGTCAAAATGGCTACCGTGTAGCAGTAGGCACGTCTCTGGTTCCACGATTGAAAATGAATTGTAACAGTTCAAAGAATTTTTTGGTTAGAGTATCGAAATTGTCGGTCTCCAAGTAAGAACTACATTAAGCGTTAGTATGAAATCAAAGATGGATTCTTAAATAATCTTCTTATATGACGGCACATTTTTGGACATTTTTTTAAATACAAAAGTCTTAACTTATAATACCAGAAATTATAACTTAAAATAAAGTTAACCCAAAATTAAATATCTTCCCTGGTGTGTTAGAAAGTTAACTCTATGATTTATCTATACCTGAAAATGAAAAATACAGAAATAAATTTCTAAATAATATTCTTTAAATAACAAAAATTTCAGATTTTTATTATCAAATTATAGACAGCTGTTTTTAATGTAAGAAATAAACTGGTTATTAATTTTGAATTTCTTGTTTAAAAATGGGTTGAAGGTTTTCATTGAGGTATGTTTTCACAGGAATCTTCGAGATGCATCTTTTATCAAAGGAAATATACTTAATTGATTCAACACTTTATTTCCATCAGAATTATTGATTTATTTCCAATAAATCTACGGTTATAATTCACTAATCTAATGTCACAATCATTGCGAAGACCAAAATTGGGAATAGAACACTGATTAAAGCTTTTTCACTTTTTTCTGAATAATAACGATATTTATTGAACTTGAATTTTTTGTAAATTAAAAATTTTACTTTGAAATTAAATGAAGGCAACGAGATTATTATGCTGTATTTTATTTAATAAAACTGTGAATGCGGTGTTAAAAGTTGTACATACGAATATATTTATAATATTTTTGAAACTTGTAAATTTTTATTTCTTTCTGGAGCACATGAGTCTATGTAGTCGTAGAGAAATAATTCAGTTCGATATTTACTTTCAAATAATATACGACTCGGTACTGATATATTAAATAAAACAAACTTTAGTGGCTATATCTCCCAACAGAAGACGAATCCGTTTTAAACATTTATGTAAATTGCACCAAACTTTTCCTTATGAAATCAGGCCAAAATTCTGCCGAGGCGTATTTTTTCGTCTTCCAGCGGTTCTTATACCATTGCTTCTTAAATGTATTTATTCTTCTAGTAACCTTTAGCAGTAAATTTCTCACGTTTATGCGATCTAGAAACATTAAAATATTTCAATTTTAACGATATTTTTACTTTCTCGTATACGAAATATACAAAGAGAAAGTACTGTAATCGTCAAAAAATTAGAACTCGAGATTTTGACGAATCTCCACGTTTTAGACCTCCCTGATTCCGAAAAACACAATTTTGGAATTATGTCTGTCTGTGTGTCTGTGAACACGATAACTCGAAAACTATTAGAGCTACGGGGATGAAATTTGGTATGTAGTCTTTAAACATAATTTGTAGGTTTCTATCAAATTTTGGACAAAAACCGTCAACGGGAAGTCTGTCTGTCTGTATGTCCGAAGTCATGTGAACGCTATAACTCAAAAACTTGAATAGCTAGATGGTTAAAATTTGGTATACAGTTTTATCGTCATGAATGTAGGTCCGTAGAAAATTTTGGGCCAAATCCGTCAAGGGGCTGACTGTTTGTCGGTCTGTATAATCGCATACTTGTTCAACTCCATGCGCATGCGTACTGGTAGAAATGCCTTTGCAAAGAAGGGACACTCCGAAAACTTGGCAGTTTGCCAAAAACCAATTCTGGCGGCGGGATTTTGTAAGGAAGCAAACATTTAGGGCGTCTCGTTTTACTTGCGTACTGGAAGCAATCCCCGCTCATGCGCAAGCTATTCTCCTGTTTTCTTCTCCGCACGCGGAACTTGCATTGCTAGAGTTGGATAAAAAAAATAAATATTGCGAAGTTTTAATACATACGCATGTTTTTGAATATGATTCTTCACCTCAATATTTTACTATCACTATAATCAACAATGAAAAACCTTCTGATAGTCGTTGCATTCTGGGTTACAGTTGGTTCGAACTTTTTATCAACGCAGGTGGAAGGGAAATGACAAATGTTTGAAAAGTATACGCGAAAGTTTAGGGGAGGCCACTCCCGCTGGTTTTCTATTCAGACACTCTGACTATGATGACAGAACTGTTGCTGAAATACCTGATGAGTGTTTTCAAATGACACTTAAAGGAAATTCTGGAAGTGAAGGATTTTAACACCCCCGAAATAGCTGAAAGATTGCAGAGGAATATGGGTCTTATCTACTGAACTGATGCATTACTACTAATGTGTGCTGACATTCGTTGAAAAGAAAAGAGCGTGGTTCACTCTACTCATTGAATTGATAGATTCCTGAAAAGATGTTTTCTTTATAATATTTGGGTTTTTTTCTCAAGCTTGGGAAAGTGAATATCTGATCATTCGGAATACTATCTGAACTAGGCTTTTACATCTGTTCACGCCCTGTGCACATATTTCAATATTAACTGGACAAGTCATTAGCACAAATAGCCAGAGATTCCATCAGTGGCTTGAACTACATTGATGGTACTTGGGTACTGCCCATAATCCTCATGCAATGCCGCCGTTAGGCCGAAAGCAATTAGTTGCCGTTTTGTTCAGTATATTTATTCTCCAAGAAAGCTAACAATATGGGAATCGCAATAATGGCTTTCAGTACGTGCTGCAGATACGTGTGCAGTACAAAACCACTATCAATATACTTCAAACCGCTATACTCTTTTCGTGTGCAGTGCAAAACCACTATCAATATACTTCAACTCGCTATACTCTTTTCCTGTGTAGTACAAAACCACTATAAATATACTTCAAACCGCTACACTCTTTTCGTGTGCAGTGCAAAACCACTATCAATATACTTCAAACCGCTACACTCTTTTCGTGTGCAGTGCAAAACCACTATCAATATACTTCAAACTGCTATACTCTTTTCCGGCATTTTGCAGCTAAAACTTGTCCGTTAAGTCGGATGTGTGCACCTAGACTGATATGTAAATAATATAATAAATTAAATAGTAAATTGAAATTAAAAATAGTTTAATTTCGGGGCCTCTGGCGCGCGCTTAACCTTAAATCCACGCCTGCTTTCAGCTCAACTGACTTTAAGAAAAATAGATGATGTTTTGCCTATTCTTCAGCAACTACTTACAAAAAAAATTAGCGGCTTATTTTTCTAATAAAAAAATTTAAAATATTTACTTTCGAAAAGCTGAAAGATCCAAGGAAACACAAATTATGTATTTTATTTTTTAAAAAATAGAAATTTTCCCATAAAATACTATTTTTCAATAAATGATTCTTAAAATTAGCTTTATCAGAAATAAGGAATTAATACCTATTTTGTTCTTCCAAGCCTGAAATGCCTTTAGAGCGGCCAATTTTCCTTGGAACGGAAGGTGGCGCTGTTCAAAATTGAATCGGTGAGAAATAAAACAATACAAGTGCAACTTCCGCCTTTTTTATGAATCGGTTCGATAAATTTACTAAACCAAATAACCTTTACATGATATGTGTGACCTAACCTATCCATGATATGTGTGAATTTACTCAAATTTTCTGACTTAAGGTATCCGACTGGTTTAAAATCGTCGTTTTTGATGAAATTATCAAATTTTTATGACTTAATTTTGTAGCCTGTTTAATCAGCTTTCTCAAACTGTCTCACTTTTTACTCTACGTGAATTGCAAATGGAGTTACAGCTATTTTATTACAGAACTGTAAGAATTATTTTATGTTGCATGAACACTTTAAATGTGTTTCCTGAGAAATAATATTTTTGAGGAAAACTGTCGACCGTAACAATGATTTCTGAAAAAGTTATTCAAGTATTGATATGAAATTTTCTGAGATTGTTTTCCGTAATATGTTTGATGTTTTCCTCTAAAAAACTAAGGTCAATTTTAAAATCAAGTATTATTTTGAATTACTTAAATATAAATGAAAAGCATTTTTTTTGAAAAATTACCAGTTTAGTAACTATGTTTAGCTATATCTCAAAACTATTTTGAAGTACAAGAAATATTTTAGAGCATAACACAGATAACGGTCATAAAAATGTACTCCTACAAGGATTTATGTATATTTAGAATATGATTTTGTCTATGGATCTTAGCGAAAGGCAAATATTTTAATCATTTTTCTTCAAATTTATCATTTTTTTTAAAAAAAATATTATTTTGAAACCCTAATTTTACAATATTTTCATAGTTTTAAAACATATGCAGTTGAAAAATAACAATAAAAAATAAATATATATAAGTTATTTTTCAAAAAAATGTCTCCGAACACAGTCGGTACCTTAAACTTTCACAACAGATGTTCAGATATTCTTTCAACTACTTTTAGAAAAAATCAAACCGAAGTCTTCTAAAATAAGTAAAAATTTCTCTCTCAGAAGCACGATACATGCCTATTTTTTTGAGTGACAGCATGAAATTTTGAGAATGTAAGCTCTTCAACAGATGCTCCCTGACAATTCTTCACTTTTTATTTATGCTGCCGTAGCAAGTGTTTCGTAACTATAAAATGTTATATGCAAATTGCTAGATAGTCAGTTTGCAAAAAATCTCTGAAAGCCTTTGTAAGTAACAAAGCATTCTTTAAAAGATTTTGTTTGGTTTTTTATTAAAATATGGTAAATTTATTAAAATATTATATTAGGGATTAATTTCTTCCATTGAGAATATATTTCACTATTTTAATAGCTAATTTTTTTAGTGTTTATATTTATAACATGAAATTATTATCAGTGTTTTCATTTAGTTCAATTGTGATTCTATTTTGAAGGAAATGTATGTGTGTGTGTTATATAGATTGGTTAACGGAGTCAAAGAGTTACACAAAATGCGTAACAGAAGACGCTGGATTTTTTACTTTGCAGTATCGGTTGTTTGCTGAAATGCAACTGCATTAGTTAGAATTCTTCTAAAATATTTTAAATTTTGCTTCGGAATAGCTCCTTTATTGACCAGCTAAATAAAAGATTTTTTTCATTCAGTCGAAAACTGTAAAACTAAATCAGCTGGGCAAAAGTGGACTGTTTAATAACATAGTTACATAGAAATATAACTGATACAGAAAGAATATTTTTAGCATATTACTGACGTTTATGTTTAAAATGTATTGTTTTTTATATTGAAAATATGTAAATCATCGAATCGTTGTCGATGCACATCTCTTGAAACAGGGTTGTCATAAAATAAAACATTAGTAGAAACTGTCCATATAACGGTATTTTTTAGTGACATTCAGAAACAAACGACATTATTATTAGCTGTCTTCAAACTTGGTATTCGAAATTAGCAATAAATAAATAAATAAAAATAAATAAAAAAAATAAAATAAAATAAAAAAATAAAATAAAATGTTTTAAAACTTCAAATACAACATATATGTATATATAGAAATCCGGCATTCTATAGAATGCCTAGGCATTGTATATAATGCCTAAAACTAGCCGGCAATGTATGAAACGATTTATATTTCACACATTTCCTAGGCATTCTATAGAATGCCAAATGACAAACCGGCAAGGTATGAAATAAATCGCCGATTTGATTATATAAGAAATAAAGTTAAGTGCAATTCAAAATAAAATAATTTCTTTTCTTGATGGAAGAAGTAGGTTCCTATTTCATTTTATTTTCTTTAATAAGAAAGGAATAAATTTTGTTTTGTACAACTTTCATTTTTCTTTGCGTATTTTGAATAAAAGTTTTTCTATGGCACTCTTTCATTATTTTTTCAGAATAACATTTGTATTTTTGAGGAATGCACGCCTTTTAAATAATAGCCTTATTATGAACTTTTTTTCATACTTTGCCTAAACAGCATTTGTCATTCTATAGAATGCCAGGTATTATATACAATGCCTAGGAAAAGTATATAATAAATCTCATATTTCATACTTTGCATAAAAACGCCCGGCATTCTATACAATGCCTAGATATTCTATAGAATATGTACAAAATGTACTGTTTATGGGTTCAGAGGAATAAATGTATTTTAGCTACTTTTTCTTAACACAATATTTTCAAATTTAAATGTCTTTAGAATGTTCCAAGCGTCTTAGTTTTTGACGAAAAGTTATAAATTTATAGTAAGGACTTCTGCTATAGACTAAAATAAATCTGTGTATCCATTTCAAGTTCCGTTCAGATAGTTAATAGTCAGTATTAGTTATACAAAAATACAAAACTCTAAAACAATTCGGTACGCATGCAGAAATATTCTTCCTGAAGATAATCTTTTAAATGAAATTAAAAAATAATACACAGTTTTATTCAAATTGTATTTCTAGCTGAAAATAATTAAAATTAAGAAAAAGATAAAAAAAACTCAAACAGCATGAGGAGTTAAAATGATTTAAAAAAATTAGAATTAATTTTATTAAATTTAATTAGTTTAATAGAGGTTTTTAAACATATTTGATATAGATATATTCACCCTAATGTATATGTATACAAAATGTCATAAGTTTAAGGGAATCACTTGTCAAAAGGTTTAATAGAGTTCACTGTCCCCTCAAAAATAATTCCTGCTCTGGTATTTCATAAGTTCCATGTATTTGCAGTTGTTATTCAGTATGTTTCTTCATTTGTTTCTGCGGAAATATTTTTTCGTCAGACATAATTTAATTTCAATTTTTACTTGTTTCGTGCATGAAGTACTGCAGGTAGGCCGGCCCGTCAAGCCTTTTTCATACTGGAAGATTTATGAACAAAATTTGAAATACTAATGCAACAAATATTAATAACTTATGGAGAAAATTAGCTATGAACGAGTTTTCTGTTTTGTTTACATTGTTCGACAGTTTTGATTTAGTTTTTTTGTGAAATGTTTTTTTTTTCCTATTTTTGTTTCCAATTATCCGGGATAGGTTCAGGCCGCAGAGGAATGTTTATATGACCTTAAAGTCGTTTTTCCTCTACAGAAAACTTATCGCAATTAGAATTCAATGACGGAAAGTGGCCTTTGACAACGTTTTGAACATGGATTCTTCCTTACTTGGTTTTTTAAATTGTATGTCGTTAATTTTGTTGCGTTTCAATCTCTATTACAGTTTTGTTTTTTATTACAACTGCTTTGAAACAAAATTCTTTCTAAAATATCCGTTGTTGTTCAACAATACTCCTTGTTGCACGGATATTTTCATTCGAACTTTAAAATGGCTGGGATTTCGGCATCTTGATAACACAACATAATGAATCAGCATAAATAAAAAAGAAACTTCTGAACTCAGTTCATTGACTTTTACTACAATCTAGCATGAATAAGCAACGGTTAGATATATAAAGTGAAATTTACGATCCCATAACTAACGCCGATATATCCGTCAACTTATACATAAGAAACCGCAACGGTTATAAGGACCAATAATAGAACAGTTGTCAAGAAGCAGCACTTTAAATCCGATGTTGCGGGTTCGTTCCTCGCTTCATTTAATTTTGCCTGAAAAAATCTGTCTGAGTTGTTTGTAACCAAAACTGAAATTTTGATATGCGCGTCCGATAATAACGCAGACCAAAGACGCGGGGATATTTCTAGCTCCACCCTGCGTTATGTACAAGTTTTCTGTTTTGTTACTTACATTAAAAACCTTGACTTCATTTGCATTACTTTTGGACTTCCGCTTTGAAGATTACATTGACTTAGCATTGCATCGGAATTACGTAGTTACGGCATTTAATGTAAATAAACAAAACAGAAAACTCGTCCATCGGCGATTTTTAAAAATCGCCTGGTTCTAGTGATATCATCATTTTAATTAAAAAAACTGTTCAGACGGTAAAGGAATTTTGGGTATTATAATTTTCTATACAAAAGTATTTTTTACATCAAAAATATTATACATGAAAGTATTTTGATCCCGAGCAACGCCAGTATAACAGCTAGTATCAGATAAAAGTGGTTTTAGACGTTTCCTCTAGTGGCCGCCTGGTACTTGTGGTGAATGCAATTCTTGTTCTGATATGCGAAGTTAAATTGTTAACTGCAACCTGCACTGTGCTGAGTGTGACATCACGTAGGGGGCATTGTCTTGTGTCTGAGCATAAAAGGCTCAGACATTCATTTTATCTCTCTCACTCATAGTAATAGCTCACTCCACTTGCGGTAATGTGTTTTTAAATGATTTTAATGTTTTAATAAAATAGATGTTTTAATATCATGGCTTCATCATTGGAATTACTGAACGCACCTATGCAACCTTCATTCAATCTAATCACAACATCGTGATTCGAGTCTCAATCGTAACATACTATAAAATGCAGCACATTTTAAATTGTTGCCCATACATTTTTGTAGTTGCCAGCAACCTTCTAGGAAAAAGTAACAAATTGACCGAACGAAGTGAGAACCTGTTTTAACTCTACCGTTCGGCATTTTGTCTGTTTTTAAATTCGCTTGTTGCGCAGTCATGACAAAGCGCGTCGTCCGATTTTCTTCGGGTTTGGCATGAATGCTCCTTGAAGTCATTTAAACCGACGTATGTGTAAGGATTTTTATTTTTTTATTCCGTTTCAAAAGGGCTACCATTTTAATGGTGTTATTGTTGGTTATTCAATGGCTAGTTTGGCAATCTTGAAACATTTGTGTCATTTCGCTAATGGCGAGACTTTTAATTGTTATTTTGTTAATGCTGATAAAAGCAGACATTAAATTTCAGTTTTGTGATATTGATAAAAGCAGAGACTTGCGTAAATTATTCTCATTCGATAAAAAAAATAATGGCCCGACTTTTAAAGAATGCGAAGAAGAGATATTAGATATGTCTTGAACCCGTAGGTCTACTGTTCAGAACTACTAGTGATAGAGTTTGATAATGGCTCAGAAATATAGTTCCAGTTTAATGAAATTACTGCAAAAATGATTAAGACATCTTATGTTTAAATTTTATTCTAAGTATTGAAAGAATCTCGAGTTAATAAAGATTTTTCACGCAAATATTTAGTAATTTCTGTTTAAAAGTACATCATAACCAGTGGTGTAGTCGCAAAATAAGCAGTGCCGGAACTCTAACTCGGGTGACAAAAATCGCGCTGCTTTAAGGACGTTTTCACAATTTCTCTTATTTATTTCTCTTTAAAAAAATCAGTGCCGAAACGAGATTTCCGGTGCGTATCGACTCCACTACACCCCTGATAATGACAATATAGTTTACCATAGCGGCGCGGAGCTTTTTGACAAGCTTTAAAAGAGGTTGTTTTGATCCAAAGTTAGATATTCATCACTGAAATCTCAGTGAACTTATAGTCTACAAACTTGTACACCATTCCATTATTGTGTTATTGGTAATGTTTTTTTCTGTCAGGATTAAAGTATCCGACTGGTTTAAAATCGTCGTTTTTGATGAAATTATCAAAAACATTTTTATGACTTAATTTTATAGCCTGTTTAATAAGCTTTCTAAAACTGTCTCACTTTTTACTCTACGTGAATTACAAATGGAGTTACAGCTGTTTTATTACCGAACTGTAAGCATTATTTTATGAAGAAAACTGTCGACCGTAACAATGATTTCTCAAAACGTTATTCAAGTATTCATATGAAATTTTCTGAAATTGTTTTCTGTAATATGATTGATGGTTTCCTCTAAAAACTAAGGTCAATTTTAAAATCAACTAATATTTTTAAGTGTTTAAATATAAACGAAAAGCATTTTTTATGAAAAATTACCAGTTTAGTAACTACGTTCAGCTATATCTCAAAACTATTTTGAAGTACAAGAAAGATTTTAGAGAATAACACAGATAACTGTCATAAAAATGTACTCCTACAAGGATTCATGTATATTTAGAATATGATTTTGTCTATGGCTCTTAGCGAAAGGCAAATATTTTAATAATTTTTCTTCAAATTTCTCAGTTTAAAAAAAAATATTATTTTGAAAACCTAATTTTACAATATTTTCATAATTTTAAAACATATGCAGTTGAAAAATAACATTAAAAATATATATAAGATATTTTTCAAAAAAATGTCTCCGAACATAGTCGGATACCTTAAATCTCTTATGAACCTGCGATACACAATGTGATTGAGAAACATTATTACAACAAATTAATTCTGTTTAAATTTCAGGAAAATATTCATTTCTTGCATGTTACAAGTGCACACGTTGTTCAATATGCTGAAGATCCTAACATATGCGGTAAGCAACAGAATTATCACAAAGTGCATTCTATCCAAATATGAAATGTTAGAAAAATCTTCTTTTCCATTAATCCATTGGCTCATCAAATGATAGTATTAAGATTTCTTCTACATTCTGCAAGACCTTAGGTTTCCAACCCCCATCTGTGTCTGAAGCACTGCCCATTCGTGAAGCAAGAATAAAACGATCACCATTTGCAGAACACCGTCTTGAAATTAATGATGAAGATTAGGGAGATCGCCAGTCATGCGACTAAAGCTGTAAAATATTAAATTTGTTTAATTTAACTAAACGTCCTATATTCAGTCTAAACTAAGACAGAGCGAGGAATGGGAGGCAATCAGTCACGTGACTAAAACTGCAAAATAATAAGTTGATTTAATTTAGTTTTACGTCCTATTTTGAATATACATGGCGGCTATTTTGGGATAGACTTTCTCGCTTTGAAAAGTAATCTCAAAATGACGTCTGAGCTGGTATCCACTTCACCAAGCTACTGCGCAACACCAATAGGAGTGTGTTTCGTCGAACGGATTTAACATGCAGCAAGCCCATCTTAGACATGGAAATATATCATGAACATACAGCCATCTGCTAACAAAGCGGGGATTCTGACATTTTGTACAGCTGAGCCAGTCAATGCAGGGTACTAAGCAGAGCCAGTCAATGCAGGGCACTAAGCAGAGCCAGTCAATNCAGGGCACTAAGCAGAGCCAGTCAATGCAGGGCACTTTAGTCACATTCTCGGGTTTTGCTAGTTCAGGGCGAATTCAAATCCTTTAAAAGGAGTCTTCAAATTTTTCTTTAAAAGAATCTTTATGAGTTTTCTTTGATAAACTTTGAAAATGGAATTCACAAATCTCTTAACTGAAATATTATCAATACTGTAAAGGACAAGAGTGAAATAAGATCCAGCTCTGTGACTTGTTGTCTGCCAAGTCATGGATTATTAGAACACAACGGCTGAGGAATCATAAAAGGATTATGTCGATCACTTTTCAAAAGAGAGTCAAGAGCATTCTCGCAGTCATAAACAAAACTTGGAAGAATCGTTTAAGATGGAAAAAAATGTATTAGTTACTGTTTTAATTTGTTGCTCTCACTGGAACTTAAAGTCATAATTACATGATTTCTCTGAATGGAATAGTTTTATATTTATTTAATTTCAAATGCTTGTTGAGGGCTTTTATGCAGTAACGCTTATGCATGTAGGGTGTTAATTCCAAACTTCTACCATACATTTTAATTTGCACGTTATAAGTACAGGAAATAAATGGTAATCTTTCTGCATCGCTAACTATTTGGTGAAGTTGAACGAGACAATTCATGCACAATTACACCCTTCAACTAATTCACTAATTTCTTTTTCCTAATATAAACTATTAATGATAAACCCCCCGCCCCGCCTAAACACCCGGGTTACTGAATGATCCGATCGCCGCGACACTAATACAGGTACTGTGGATATTTACAAAATGGCCATCACTGACCTATGCACCAGCCCCTCCAAAATGAGGCACCTCCCGCCATAGCGAAGCCGCCAAAACAACCACATCATTATTGCTATACCTCCAGTCCAGCGAATACCCGCTTACTTATCCGGCGGCTTCCTATCCACATATTTGATGTGCCCCCTCCCGCGAGGGACTTTCATAATATGAGCTTAACCCTCTGAACTGTGTTTACCGCGATTTTCGTCGGTTGGAAGCAAGTCCATTTTCTGTTGCAGCCTGCGGTTTTCACAGGCCAATGTGTTTACTTAGTAATTTTATAGCGTTGGAACATATCCCAAATAGCAATTTTAGTTTGAATCAAACTTGCAGCAAGCTTGCACTGCAAATCTGCAAGTTTGACACAATAACAGCGCAAGCTTGCAGAAGCGACGAAGTTGCAGCAAGCTTGCCACGTCAAACTCATTGCAAACATAGCAAAACCAGAGTACGAAAAAAACCTCGGATTGGAACCCGCGACCTACCGCTGCCAAAGCGGACGCTTTAACCACTCGGCCAGGTTGAGGGAGGAGGATCTGAGGGGAGGAGATAGATTTCGCTAATACATCGCGCATACGATTTATTTTAAACTCTTTTTTTTTTCTTGATTTCATTAATTTTTTAAATTTTGTGTTGAGAACATGATTTGAAATCCAAGAGAGAGAGAGCGATTTTCGCTAATAACTACGTTTTGTTAGTAGAATAAATTATGAAATTAGAGTTCAAAAGTAATTACTTTTAAAATGGGACAAAATGTAAGTTATTATTTTTCAAGAAACATTGACTGTTTCTTAGGTTTAATTTTGTTTTAAATGTTAAAATTTCAACATTAAGGAAAAGGCGATATAGTTTTCTTATTTAGTAAAGAGATGGAAAATGTTTCAAAAAATTTTTTTGTAAAAAAGTTAGTTTTTTCACAAATTATCATTGATTTATTGAATTAATAAAAAGAAGGACGGTCTAGGAGATACTATTAAAAATCGGATTATTTTTTAAAACAGAGACAAAGATAATTATCTCTATGCTATCACCTTTGCATCAAGCTTCTTTTACAAACTCACAGCAAGCTTGCATTGCAAGGAGGGGTGGCGCTAGTTATCACCGCGAACTTGTGACAAACTCGTTTTGCAAGCGAGGGTGGCGATTCTGCATTGTTAGTTTGCCACAAGTTCGCTTCAAGCTTGACGCGTCAAATTTGCCATGACAAGGTAATATCAAGTCAAAATCAAACTTGCTGCAAACTTACGTGCTGTCTGGCATTATACTCATAAAGCTTTGCTTATAAGTAACAACCAACTTGGCTCGGATGTATTTGAACACGCTTGCAAACTTTGTATCTAAATAGCGAATTAAAAAGATTACACAGTCAGAAGATAAAATTATTAAATCACAGCTTCACGTATAAAGAACCCTCCTTGTACGTCTTACACCCTAACGGGTAGGACGGTCTCCGTGGGGTATGTCACGTGATATGTTAAGAACCCAGATCTTTTGAAAAATTTCTTTTTACAGTTTCAGTGAAACTAATATTATCGAATCTGAAATAATTCACATTTACATTCTTTTCAGGTACTTATTTGCCTTTCTCAAAGGGTTTTATGCTTTTATCGCTACCCAGGATATCGTAAGTTGGTTATGTTTTCCTAAAGTAGGGCGATTTAAACAGCATTATGAAGGTTAAAACAGAATCGTAAAAGCAGGAGGCAGAGATAGGTATAATCTAAGCAAATTGACATTTTGAACATAATTGCGTATTTATATTACGTTTCATAATATTCGTAGATATTAAGTTTTTAATATTCTAGAAATGTTTTAATTTTTTTATTTAATATTCATCTTGCCTTAATTTCTCTGTAGTACTCTTCTCAGCACTTCACGCTCTTAGGGTTTTGTTTTGATCTCCAAAATTTGATAAAAAATTGTTATCTATTATTCAGTGCACTTATAAAAAATATTTTCAAAAACATTTTCATTTCATTATTTTCTACTTTTTCGTCTTTAATATATTTCACCATTCATTATTATAAACTAGCCGCCTTCGACGACCAGCTTGTTCGCCGGGAATATAATTTCAAATGAATGTCTTATGCATAATTTGATATTCCTAGTTCCCTTAACAAAGTAATATTTAACTTCAAATTACGATAGACATTTAACCCGGGTTCTTTTCGCGATAATTTACTTTCTTATTCCTTATGTAAAATACGCATTTTATTCCAACACTAAAATGGTGTGACATATTTTACGTCTAAAAACATACTATTACGTCTTAAAATACGTTGATAAAAAGAATTAAAACATAGCAACCATAATCGGTTCGGTGTCTTGAGGACTTTCTTTACAGATTTCACAGAAAAATTGATCGAATATGAAAAGAAGGTAAAATCCAGTAGTGTAGAAGAACGAGACTCATGTTTATATTGAATGCCGCTGTTGAAGAATTAATTCAATTTCAGGAACCATTTTTATTAGATGGCTAAGTTCCACGACACAGTACATTAAAAGGTACAAGACGCAAGACAGAGAACAACAACACAAGAGGTGTACATTCCCGCCCTTCAAAGTATGTTTGTGCCAAATTTCGTATCTCTAGTTCTAGCGGTCTGCTGTGCAGAGCGCCAACACACAGACACACACATTCTCCTTTATTATTAGTAGAGATATTATGAAATCATAAAATCAATTTTTCTCAAATGCACTATCAGATGGCGCCAATTGTATGGAATTAAGATTTAATTAAAACGAATCTATCAGTTCTGAAAATATGAGAAATATTCTTTTGCCATCGGGAACACACAACTGAGCAAATTTTAGGATTCTACCATATCATGAAATGACTGAAAAAATGATTACAAAATTCCATCTCTACATACATGAAACAAGTCAATTTGAATAAAAGAATGAGAAATATTTTTCATTTTCTGTAATTACTGACTTTGATTGTCCAAATGCGATCAAACCAACTTAATAAAAGTGTAGAAAAAAGAAAGAAATGAACTTAAAGTGTTTAAGAAATTTAACCCATTAATCGCTAGTGTTGTGTTGACGCAACGGTCGTAATAAATGCCTATGAAAAATTAACTACCGAACAAATTTTGTAAGAACAGCACTTATTAAATAGGGCACATTATGGGTAATCTTTCAATAAAAAATATTTAATTTGAACAAATAATTTATTTTTAAAAACGAGTCTCCTATTTAAGCATTTTTTAAACCGACGCAGTCAATCTGGCCTTTTCGCAAAATAAATGCAATGAGAAAAAAACGAGTGTTACAGTTGATTTATTTTTAGTCACGGTCACATGGTTTCAAAACATTTCTCCAATCAGTTGTTTGTGGTTTTGTGGAGGGGGCAGACAAAACAGGTGCTGCGCTGACGCATCGTCAGCGGAAAAGGGGCAGTTCAGTCACTTACTCATGGCGTTAAACACTGTGGTAATTTTTCTCCTTTAACGCGCAAAGAAATGACTAAAACTATATATCTTACGTTAGAAGAAGTTCTGCAAGGATTTTTTGGTAACGATGAACAGAGTGAAATCCATTTTGTTATTGTTTCTCCAGAAAATGAAAACGTTAGTTATGAAGAAGAAGAAATTGATAATATTTTGAATAATGAATAATAATGTTTTACAATGCAATACTACTGGTCCATTATTCAAAAACGCAGTTGAAAGAAGTTTTTAAATATTTGATAGAAACCTACAAATTATGTTTAAAGACCACATACCAAATTTCATCCCCGTAGCCCTCATAGTTTTCGAGTTATCGTGTTCACAGACACAATTCCAAAATTGTGTTTTTTGGAATCAGGGAGGTCTAAAACGTGGAGATTCGTCAAAATCTCGAGTTCCGAATTTTTTGACGATTACAATAATTTCTCTTTGTATACTTCGTATACGAGAAAGTAAAAATGCCATAAATAAAATAAACATTTGATTCATTTGCAACAATAATGCAGTATACACCGTAATATGATAACTGCATAATAAAAACATTTGTAACGTTTTATATTGTTATTAGAGTTGTTGTGTGGGGTGTGCATGCCTATTAATTATTATTATTTAAATGAGTACTTTTCCATTGAATGAATATTTTTTGTCAATGTATTATCTTTCAACAATATATTGGAATTATCTGAACAAGAAATATGCTTCATATTGAATTTTACAGTGAGTGCTGCGACTAGAGTATTAATATTAAATCTCGTTTCCTCTCTTGTCCAAAAGCCCTTAGCAATTGAAAAAACCCGATTATCATCGGTCGAATACGGAGATTTACAGATTTGTCTTAAAATATCCAAAAAGGAGGATATTCAGGAGGACACTTTTCAAGGGAGGACAGAACTTACAAAAGGAGGACTGTCCTCCCTGAAGAAGCACGGTTGGTCACCTTACCGAAGACAGTACTGTTCAGCAACGGATTCCGAGACTACCACTTTTGGACGATTTTACACCGGAAAGGGGTGTCAGGCAATGAGTCATATGATCGCATTTCCTGAGTTCTTTGTTAGATCACGCTCAGTAAAATGTAAACATCGCCCTTCCATTCTTCACTTTCCCCCTATTTTGATGAAAATAACTCCGCCCTGCACATGCGCAGGAGCGCGGAGGGTTCCCGAATCCGTTGCTAAACTATAATATAAGTAATGCCAAAGTCAGATTGTTTACCGATGCAAAGTTTGTAATGCAGCGTACATCATGACTGTAGTGAAACTTTTCATGCTTAAAGCTATTTACAGCAAACAACAGTAATTTGCAAAAGAAAAATATCTTAAAATTTGATAATAAATTAATTACCTGGTAAGTGATCCATAGTCTTATTGAACATAACAAAACTAAAATAGTATTCCGGCGTTCAACTCTAAGCTAACTCCTCAAATGTTGAATTCAACTCACTTAAATTCCGTTATCCTATTCCGCTGACGTTGCGTGAACGCAACACTCGATTTTACAAAAGGCAAGACGATTTTTGTCAATTTTACTATAAATTAATATTATATAGGTTCAAATCAATGATTAATATTATTCGTATAGAAAAAAATTCATCCCTTGTAGTTTTCGCTGTTAATGGGCTTATAAAAATGCTTTTTAAAAACAAATTTGTATTAGTGTATTAAAAAATAGAATTTTTTATATTAATTCTTTTTGTAGGTTTTAATCTTATGTTATATATTATGGAAAATTATTATAAATATTATGGAGTCTTAAAATCCATTTTTTTTTGAAGTTCACTACCAAATGGTGCCATTGCAAGAAATCAAAATTTAAATAATTTAACCGATTAACTGATAACCAAGGTCTGAGAATATTAAAATAATGCATTGTTATCTATGTTATGCCGGCAATGTATGAAACGCCGGCATTCTATAGAATAGGGAAAAAATCAGCAAGTTCGTTAATTATAATGATAAAAATAAATATAGGATTATATTTTTATTTTCAAAAATTTTTTTCTATTGTATATTTCATTAGTAAAGAACACAAATAATTTAAGATAAAAAATTAAAAAAGAGGTTTAAATACTTTCTTTTATCTATGTTACCGGCAGTATATGAAACTCCGTTCTTTTATAGAATACCTAAGTATTTTATAGAATGCCGGGGATTTTTAGGCAAAGTATGAAATATGAGAATTATTATATACTTTCCCTATAGGCATTGCATATAATACCTAGACATTCTATAGATTGGCAAATGCTATTTAGGCAAAGTATGAAAAAAGCTCATGATAGGCCATTATTTAAAAAAGGGCATTCCTAAAAAATACAAACGCTATTTTGAAAAAATAATGCAAGAGCGCCATTAAAAAACCATAATTCAAAATACAAGAAGAAAAATGAAAGTGGTATAAAACAAAATTTATGCCTTTCTTCTTAAAGAAAACAAAATAAAATATGAATTTACTTCTTGCACCAAGGAAAGAAAAAGTTTTATTTTTGATTGCACTTAATTTTATTTCTATAAAATCGAATCGGCGATATGTTTCATACTTTCCTGGTTTGTCATTTGACATTCTATAGAATGCCTAGAAAATGTGTGGAATGTTAATCGTTTCATACATTGCCGGCCAGTTTTCGGCATTCTATAAAATGATTAGGTATTCCATAGAATGTCGGATTGTTATAACATCTATAACACATTAAGTGTATAAAACTTCATAACTCTGGCACATGAGGAACTGAGTGAAAAATAGAATGCGAAATTCCATCTTTGCAAACATGAAGTAAAAAGTGCGTAAAAAACATTCATTTTCTGGTGCAGCTGGCTTTGATTGTCCAACTGCTCGAGAAGGAATGATGAAACGTCCATCAAGCTACTGGATGATTCCCAAGTGCAATGATGACGGCACTTTCCAAGAAAAGCAGTGCTACGACGCAGGTGGTCCTGACGATTGCATGTGCGTCTATAAAGATGGAACACTTCTCTCCCTGGCCAACCAAGGATTAAATACCACAAGTTGCCTCTGCCATGCAATCTCGTACGAACGAAGTCTAATAGGTAAGCATAGTTTCTTTGCTGTTTTTGAGGTAATGTCAAGACTTGCCTCTGCCATGCCATCTCGTACGAACGCAGTCTAATAGATAAGCATAGTTTCTTTGCGAGTGGCTAATCGCGCCATCGGTGCTTTTAGCCTCTGGAGACTATCGGCACCACCTACGTTAGCGCATGCGCACGGTCAGCAGTGGTATAAGCATTTTATGTTGATTACAGTAAGGCGTGCGCATGCGCACAGCTTTTATGACTCGATGACCTCACAAGAGTTGTTATTTTCAGTTTTAGAGAAGATTATTACCGATTTCTATTTAGCTTCCATGTATGCTATTTCTTTGTTAATTAATTACAATTATTCGTTATTGTTATTGATTTATTAGTTATTGTTATTGAAATATTGTTTGCGTCACGTGTTATGCGTTTGATATTCTCGTTTTCGGAATTTTTTTTAAAAAAAACCTAGATTCCTAACACACACACATTCAATGAAAAAGTGAAACTGCTATTCTAAAAGCAAAGCTACTAAAAGCGAAGCTACATTCAATGAAAAAGCGAAGCTACAAGCCGTTTCGATTCAAATGATGGATCCGGCAACTCAGTGTTCATGCGCGTCTAATGGTGGTGCCAATAGCCTGCAGATTCTAAAGACACCGGTGGTGCGAATATCTTCGGCCAGTTTCTTTGCTGGTTTTGAGGCAATGCCAGAGGCAACTTGCCTCTGCCATGCCATCTCGTACGAACGAAGTCTAATAGGTAAGTATAGTTTCTTTCTTGGTTTTGAGGCAATGCCACGACTTGTCTCTGCCATGCCATCTCGTGCGAACACTGCACCTTACATTAAAATGATCACAGGTTCCATATTTGCAGGAATTATAAGGAAAAAAATGACAGTTGCATTTTTAAGCACTTGAATAGTGATGTGAGCAATAGGTAAGCATTTTCATGAAATAAAGGCACTGCAAATGTGTCGGGAAGATTTCTCGTTATCCACAGGAAGGAAATATTATTTCGAGAACACCCTTAAATCAACATTGAGCAAACGCTAAGTAAATCGAGAGAAACATCGCGATTCTTCTCATAAAAACTAAATATGTGTAAAAAATGCACGCAAAAATATTTGGTAAACCTGTAGTTTACGGTGCCAGCCTGCTTCTCGCCAATTCTTCTTGGCGCAATTTCATGTGCCATCGCCAAATACTGTTTTGGATGTGCAGTAGGCTTTTTATTGCTCTATTGCGCATGCGTCACCTGAAAACGAGAGATTGAGCACTCAATGCCTGCGAAATTTCAAGTGTGTACCGGGCAAATTTGTTTACTTAAAAAAACATCAGCGGCTTCGCTTTCAGCATAGCAGGAAACTAGGGTTAACCTGGAGTTTACGGTTCCCGCCTACTTCGTTCCTCTTAGGATCGCCAAATCTTTGCCGCCAAGAACGGCGATGAGAGAACATTTGTTTTGGTTGCGTCTAGATGTTTTTAACGAGTGACAAGCGCGCATGCGTACAAATTGATCCTTTCATCGGTGTTTTGCTTATCAGGCTATATTGCGCCACGTTTCAATTGGACTGTTTTGTTCAACTCTTCGATGCAATTGGTTGATAAATTCGAATTTGAATAAAACTTCGTTTGGAATTCTTCGGATGGAATATCGGTTCAGTACCGTGTATGTTATTCTGTGTGTTTCGTTTCTCAGTGAATAAGCGAGGCTACGATTATTCTGCTATGCTGAAAGCGAAGCCGCTGATGTTTTTTAAGTTAAAAAAATTGTCGGGTACATGCTTGAAATGCCGCAGGCATTGCGTGAGCTGACAAAAACGTGATTACATTAATTTGTTATATGTTTTAACAGTGTATGATATAAGATGAATGGGAACAGCTAGATGTTTACTAACTTTGAGTTGATTTAAAATGAGTATGGCGGAACGAAGCTAGGATGTATGCAGTTACGGGATGTATTACTTGTTTTTAATGTTATTTTTAATGTTTTAATAAATGCTTGCTTAGTCTTTAAAAGAAGTCATATATGTCTGTATACTCACGAAACCAACACTATGAACCGAGTTTTCCATTATCCGAAGTGATTACAGCTTCAATCATCTCGCGAGGCTCTGCTGTACTTTATTCTGTTGGAAATGTTTCACAACTTTCTCGCTTTGTAGCAGTATTCGAAATTGTATGTGTCAACCAATTCGGTTATTAAATCTCGAAAGGTATTGACCTTGCAATGTAACCCTTAGGTATCATTCCCGTGTTTTCAGTATAGTTGTTAGGAGACGACTTGGTGGATTTGGTAAGTTTCCACTCAAACCGCCCATAAAGAGTCATTAGGACTCTAGGCACTGGACAGGAGCTTATGTTATGTTAAGTAGACATTCACCGATGTTCCAATCTGGAATTTTTGGAACACGGGAGGGAAAAACTTTTCGCCAGTGTGAGAAACCTATGAAATTTGGAGCAAATCGATTGGAAGTAGTGGAATTCTAAAGAAATCAAAATCCAAAACTCCATTTGCCGATTCCAATTTGGGGCCTCGATGCGAGGGTAGCGGGAAAACAAAGGATCTGCCTACATTGGGACCTCGCGTCGAAGCTAGAAATGAAACTCGAAATCCCCCGTGTTGGAGAGGAGGAGTAAAGGGGTGGGAGGAATTCTGCGACTTTGAACCTCGTCTCAAAACAAACTTCGGAACATCCGTGAATGAGTTGCCTGATTTTTAGACTAAAATGACTAGAATACAAACCAGTTGTTGGGACAAATGGCTTAGCCTTCCTTTCTCGTGAATGTCCAGCTTTATGTATTACAATCTTAATTATGTATTTACAATCTCATCTGTCATGTCGAAGCAAACGTTTGAAGATTTTAGTAGAAAACGTTACAACATTGTTGGTTTTAAATGCTTAATTCTTTTCCTTACAGACAAAGAATCTGGACGTTTGGAGTGTGACAACAGTGGCTACTTCAAACCTCTGCAGTGCAGCAAGAAGACAGGGGAATGTTGGTGCGTGACCAAATACGGGAACCAAGTGACGCCTCCATCATCTGACCGCAAATCGTGTGACGATGTCGCTCATCTGCTGTAGATCCAGAACTGAACGGCTGAGACTGAGACTTAATAAATTACATTTCTTATTGATGTCGGTTTTAGTGCTTTCAGTTTCTAGTGTATGAGTAAAAACAGAGAAAATATTACAATCGTCAAAAAATATGACCTCGAAATTCTGACGAATCTTCACGTTTTAGGCCTCTCCGAATCTGAGAAACGCATTTCTTGCCCTTTGTCTGTCTACTAACACCATAACTCAAACCTGGAACGAGCGGTCGTACCACCAAAATTGTATATCTGTATTACATTTTGGAGGATATAGGTAGAGTAGGTCTGTCTGTTTGTCCGATGAATTCAAAACTCGGTAATTCATTCAAAAATGCAATATGCTAGCTAAATTAAATTTGGTGTATGTACATCAATTTCAGTGGCGGATCGTCCATGCACTCCCTGAAATTTTACTGCAGCACTCCCTGAAATTTTTTTAAAACTTTTATTTTCGTTTTTAATCTTATTCGCTTACTTTGTCACCCTCAGAGTTCCATGACTTACGAAAATTCAAAAAAAGTAATAAAAAATTGAACAGAAGACAGAAAATGAAGCAATAAGTAAGAGAGAAGCAGGTCTGTGCTGCAAAGTACTCTGCCCCGCCCCCCAAAAAAATTCGTTCACTGCGTAGAAAATCCGGAGAGAAAAAGCAGCCCTTTATACCTTTAACTCAGACGGGCTATGGGCTGCCGGGCGAGCAGTTCTGGCTGGCACGGAGCCAACTGAACGATAAAAAGATGCTCTTTTTAATATATTTTTCCTTTTTTCCTCATTCCAACACAAAGTGGCTATCTCATTGGCTGTTTACGGGTTTTGGTTTCGGTTTGTGCAGTTTGAACAGAAACACATCTGGTTGATTGATTAGTTGCTTTCTCTTGATAGAAGACTAGATTTCTTTCGGAGAAGATGTTCATTTTTGAAGAGTGTTATCGAGTGAAGTGGGCGAGGAGGGAAGTGTGTATGTGGAACTCCGATTTTTTTTTTCGTCAGCAGAATCGTCACATTAACATTCACTTAACTTTCTGTTAGTAAAACTAGCAGTAAATGTTATATGATGGTTATTTAATTTGTTTGAAAAGTAAGAAATTTCATATCTGGTTTTGGAATTTAAAAATTTGACCTACTGAAAGATAAAGTAGCTTTTTAAAAATGCATTCTCTTGATAAATATTATCTTGCAACCCTAATCATTTCTGAGCTCACGAGCCGCCACTGATCAATTGAGTATACATATTTCACTAAATTAATGGCATATGTGCATACAATAGTAGATTGCATCAAATTTTGGTCCAAATCCGTCAAACGATTGACCATATATCGGTTTGCCGATGTCGGTCTGTTACGCATGCTAACGTAATAATTCCAAGTAACTGCAAGTTAGATAAATGAATTTTAGTTTGTCTTCTTGACACCAAGATTATGGACCTATCTTAAATTTTGGTCCAATCGGCCATATGAAAGTCGTTGAAAATTCATACCCACTTCTCGTCGCTATACGACGAAGCTAAACACAGAATGCGCTATCATGTGTAATTATGTGAAGTCGAAGCCAGAACACTCTCTACGATTGCACATTATATATCTTCTATAATATACAAAAATAGGTTTCAACCCCTGCTCGATTGGATCGCTATGACCTGCTTAAAGATCTCTGTTCTTGGTGTACTGTTCGTCCTCGGTTGTAAAATTAAATTTTTCGAAACCCGCTCAGGTAAGATTTGTCTGAAGTTATTCTTGATTAATTGTTTAAGGAGACTACGATTCTTAAACGTCGAAAAATGGTGGAAAACTGTCAAATTCGAAACATTATATCTCTGAAACAATGCAATTCACAAACTCACTTTTCTTTCCTAGAAAAATATATGTTCTTTCACTCATAGTACACACATTTTCAAACCTTCATATTGGTATGTATTTATTTGAGAGAATAATAAATATGCGTATAATTTTTGGAGAAAAAATGAGATAGTCACCTTGCGCGCATGATTAGGGATAAAATATTTATATAAACATAATATTTTGGGTATCTAAGTAATCCAAACATTCTGTTTAAGAAACTGAACCTCAATTTATTAATTTTTACATTTAATTTCTATTTTATATACCAATTTAAAATAAAAATGTTAAAAGTAGTGAAAATTTCAACTTTTCTAACCCTACCTAAAAGAATTCTTTGGAGAAATATGTACAAAAATGTGATTCAATTTGTAGAACATAGCAAAATACATATTCGGTAAAAATTTTATTAAAAAATATTCATTAGTTCTTGAGACATCATGCGAGCAATATCAAAAAAACACATTTTGAGATATAGCACTTTAAAGATACGGCCATATTCAATGTTTTAAGTTGAATAGCTGATACATTTTCCTTCATAACTTTCATAATTAGGGCAATTTTTTAACGCGGATTGTTTTAAACTGTACAGAAAAGACAGGGAAATAATATATATCTTTTTCATGAAATCGAAAAATTTCGAGGTTTAACAGTCGTATGTCCCCTTAAGCTAAGGCAATATTTAGAAAACGCGACAAGGTTTCATATAACTAGAAGGTACAGAAAACTACACCGAAAAGGGGTTAAGATCTCGAGGATTATTTTTGTTCCATAAGAATTTAGAAACATTTAAATGGAAAATATTTGCATCAAAGACAGAAAATATAACAGCATTCATTTCATCCGCCTGCCAGACAGATAGACTGGTACCGAGTAGTAACAATTAAATATTCCGAATTCCTACGTCAGCTGACTTTGACGGTTTTGACACCACAGCCAGGATATGAAAGCTTGGAAACTTGATTTTACTGTAGTCAATGATTAGGAAGGATCGATTAAACCTCCGTAGCATATATGATAGTCGGTAAGATATTTTTATCGGACAAGCTGTCCTTCTTTTTTTTAGTTAATGGCGTTTCAATAAGTCAAGCTTTATATTCTGAAAGAAATTTAATAAAATTGAGAAGAATTAATAAAAAAATGGAAAGAAAAAAGTAATTTTTCAATTTTATTATATTTCTTTTAAAATTAAAAAAGATTGAAAAAGAATTATATTTTTATAATTTTCTTACGAGTGAAGAAAAACTTTTTCATATTTTTTTAGAGAATACAAATCAATTTTTATTTTACTTTCTTAAAAAATTAAAAGAGTGAAATAAAAATGTTTATGTTTATATTTCAACATTTTTTATTTCACTCATTTTTATACAAAGAAGAATCTAATAAGTAGAAAAAAATATATTCTAGTCTACTTTTTTATGGTTCTAATGTGTATTAAATTAAAAATATATATGATGTATATATTTTAAATGAATAAAATGTAAAATCATAAAAAGTAAACTAGAAAATATAACTTTTTTAGCAACCTTGTATTCATTATCTCAACACAAGGCTGTTGAAAGGAATATTTTCTAGTCTACTTTTATATGAAAATTAACCATTTATCTATAAAAAATTAGATTAATATAAAGAAAATAAATGTTAAATAATTTATCATATTCACAATATAATATATAATAATTTATAAATATAATATATTATTTAATATCTATTATGTTTATCAATAATAAATAATTTGTATTAAGTATATATCAGACGTATATAGAGACGTAAAATGTCGCAAGTCTGTTCCTTCATGTTATTTATACTGTAGCCAACAAGTACATCGCATGATAATTTTTTTGGCACATCTTTATGGTTTTGAATTTATAAAAAGCTAACTGCTATGCCCGGCGTTGCTCCGGATTAAAACACTTTTATGTCTAATATTTTTAATGAAAAAACTATTTTTGTATAGAAAATTATAATACAAAAATTCCTTTATCGTTTTAAACGTTTTTACTTCAAATTTCGTTCATAAATATTGAAGTATAAGAAGGATTTTAACGAATGTTTTGGGTAAATTAATTAAATAGTTAAATTTTTATTAATAAAAAGCGTCAAAATAAACCAGATCAAGAGTTGTTCCCGATATAAATTATGAATCGTCTGCTTTTAAACTTTTATTTAGTATTCTACCAGAATTTTGTTTATATGTTCTAGCAACAGCTCTTCATATGTATTCTTGTTCTTTAACAATAAAAAATACATTGCTACAAATTGTGAATTTTAGAAACAATTGAATTGTTTTTTAATTATTGAAATGAGAGCAACAACTTTGAACGCAAATGAAATTTGTGTCACTGAAATGTGAACTTTGTCATGTGAACTTTAATATAGTATAAAAATAGTTATTGTAACATAACACTTTCGAAATATATTACAAAAAACCCACAAAATATTGCCTAATTTTTAATTTTAAAAAATTAATTAACTTTTGGGCCTTTTAAATTTGACAGTGATCTTTCACTTCTTTTAAAATATTTACAGAAATAAAAAGAAATTTGTTCAAAGTCTCACTGTTGCCAAGTAACGAAGTATTATTAAATTTGCTTTATTTAATAATCGTCCGCTGTAATAATTTATTTATTAAATTTTGAAAAATTAATAAAAGTTGAAGGAAACATTTCACAGATATAAAATTGGTGTCATTGAAAAGGTAAAATTTTGAACTTTAAGATGGTATAAAAATATTTTTTGGGGATAATTTGCTCCGAAATTAATACAGAAAAACTCTTTCAGTTAATTTTTAATTAACTGACCGTTTAATTAACTTTCGGACTTCGAAAAGTTGACAATAATCTTCATCTTGTCTTAAATAATAAGTGTGCAAAGTTTGGTTGAAATTGCTGCAGTAGTTTAGAAGGAGATGTGGAAAATATACACATACATACCCACAATGACTTTCATTTATATTGAGAATACTAACTGTTACCCGCGACTTCGTGCGCGAAGAATTTGAATTATTAATTTTTTTTTAAATTCAAGAATGTAAATGTTTCGTTACATTTAGAAAGGGGAAATTAAAAGTTCTGACGTTTGATAATACATAATTGGACGACTAACAGGAGTGTAGTGTACATGTGTCTGTTGTTATAGTTAGGTAATTTGTTTATCTATGCTAACACACTTTTGTATACTACGTTTTTTGTTTTACGTTTTTCGCACAGATGTAGATGTTTAGTGGGCTGTACACACGTGAACGTGCCACATATAGTTGGTTGCCAATGGGAAAAATATGGGTTTTCCAAATGCTCACCTGCCCCTTTGAGTGTCTGCCCCTGAGCCTGGCAAATGCAAATGTTAAAGGGAATTGTCACCATTTCACCATGGTAAATCCTTCGGTATTCGGTAAAGTACCGAAGGATTTCGGTATTTTTTACCATTTGGTAAAATTCGGTATATCCTTACAATGATCGAAATGCGTGGAATGCGTGCACGACTTTTGACTTAAGTATGTAATTTGTAACCGTGTGCCATTGCGCAGTCTCGGTACATCGAGGTTACGTATGAATAATTCTGGCACACCGAATTTTAATCTCAGCTTGTCGGAAGGTACCCCTGACAATTCTAAGGAGTTGAAGAACTCTACAGGATATGCCGATTACCGTATCTACATATAGATATTCTGTAATACATCCCTCCATTTGTGACATCTTTTTTTCATTTATCTGATCTAAACTTTCGTTAGTCAATGCCAAAATTACCTATTCAGCAACAAATCTCTATTCCTCATTTTAGCTTTTAGAGCAGGATAATCCTTGCTTCTCAGTTCCTCTGTGCTATGAACAACTTTTCTTACTCTTTCAATTTAATGCACTGCTTGAATCGCTTTTAGATCTACCTTCACCAATTTTCAAAAGATTTGTCCTGATTTACTGTCATTGAACAGTTGAACTCTCATATTCGTTGTGATTTTAATTTTTTTGACATGCTCCCATAACGGAGACTTCTTTAAACATGCATTTAATTCATCCACAGGTATCCCCTAGTTATTAACGCTTCAATCTTTCTAAAATTGCCTGACATCAATACCGCAATCCCTCCCATGATTCCTTGGTTGTTATTAATGTCTTTCATAGCTCTATTTAATGCTTTAAGTGCTCTTTTTTGGGATATTGCACATTCGTCCGAAACCGACAAATACTATAACATTCTACAGCTCTCACTATTGCGTCAGCAGATTATTTGAAGAACACTTTTTACTGTTTCATTCTCTGCCATTTCTGTATCTTAGCTTACCTTTCAATATATTATGGCAGTAATTTCGAACACACGCGTCTTGTGTTTAGCTTTTATTTTCTGACATGCGAAGTTATGGGAAGAAGAAAGAGGATGCATTATAATCGTCAAATCTTACCACCTTCAAAATTGGTTGAATGTCTAAGTTTTAGGCATCTCCGAGTCCAAAAAATTCCAGTTTTGGGATTATATCTGTCTATCTGTAAAAACGCTGACTCAAAAACGCAACTAGGTACGAGAATGAAATTTGAAATAACTTTACTTCAAATGATGTCGGCTTGATACCAAAAAAAGTCAAGAATAAAAAAAAACTATGGATGATATTTCGTATGTCGTCTTGATACCAAAAAAAAGTAAAGAGTAAAAAAAATCCAAACAATATACACCAGAAAGAAGAAAAAGCCACCAAACCCCGGGAACATTTCAAGAAAAAAAGTAGTTAATTATATCCAGAACGCGCAAAATGCTGCTGCAACCGAAATACAAACGTGTACAAAACTTTTTTAAGAAAAAAATGAAACGAAGCCTTTTCATTAAAAAAATTCTTGATACCAAACTTATAGATATGTATTAAATTTTTATCCAGTCGGTCAAAGGAGAAAACATCCAAAATGTATTCTCAATTTTCTTCACTGTACGACGAAGCCTAACATAAAACAGCCCACACCGAGGGAAGAACACTCCCGTTTGTGAGGTTTTTACTTTACCTCCGCGTGAGAATGGAAGGTTCTCTTTTTATCACCTTTTGTTCTATGAACAGAATGAACTTGCGGTATCCAGGGAAGAACCAACATGAAACTGCAGGCAAGAGGCAAACAACCAACTGAAATAAATATAAATTCAAATAATTTTAATTTTGAATGCATTTTTTCCTTGAAATTCAAAAATACGTAATACATCTTTAGTTTACATACGAGGAACTTGACAGCTTAATTTGGGAACATGCTTTAAGGATTTTAATGTGTTCAACAATTTGTTTTTACATACTTTTTGTCTGTCATTTTTTTATCAAAATTACTGTGAACATTATTAAAAATGAACAGTTACCTCCTTCTTAAAAACTTTATTTTAAGCAAATGGTATTTTTAATCAATCTTCTGTAAGTGTCTAATGTGATTTGAAAACAATCTAATGTAATTCTCACTTTCATGACAAAATAACTGTGAGCTATTTAGTTATTAAAGTGCGCTATTTAAAATAAATACAAAGAATTAAATGAGAATACTATGTAAAATGAAAATAGGAAAATTTTTGTTTTCTATCTGAATGAAAGCCTATCTATCTATGAGTTCGAAACAAACTGTTGAAAATTGCAAAATCTTTTAAAACTATGAACAATTTTGGAAGGAACTATTTGATTCAGATATTTTTGATTTTTGTTTCTGAAAGACAGTTTCCCAAATTCACCTTTTTCAAGGTCTTAATTTTAAAATTCTGTATTGTTTCTTTGCCACCAAGGGTAACCATGGATTGTTTTCAGGGGTTCGAGTTCTGATTCTAACTGCCGTTTGGTGGTATGGAATTTATCTTCAAAGAAAAATATCGATCCAAGTGTTTCTACATGAAAACCGCGATTCTAAAAACCCTAAATTCTCTAAATTGCAGTTAATCGTAGCTTAACAAGCAACACCACCTATCTCGGTTTTTTGAAATTTCAAAGAGGCAGAAATTTTTGACATTTGATAAGAACACGAGACAGCATGTTCCTGCCAGATGTGAAAAATTCGGAAATATTCGTTATAGGCTGCGAAAAATTCATTTCTTTCTTCCGTTTTGAAATTTCAAAATATTGAGATAGGTGGTGTTGCTTGTGACACCACCTATCTATTGCGTAATATGTATTCTTTCATTTCTTAAGAAGTTTCTACTTATGTTTTTCACGTCGAAAACAAATTTTACGAAAATAGTGTCCACGGAACCTTTCTAAGACAGCTAAAGAGAAGACGCATAAGTGACAAATTTTTCTTCTACTTTGACACCGGGAAAATTGTAAGTTAACGGACAGTAATTTTGATTTGCATCGTCGTTGAGTGTTTGCTTCTATAGTCACGGTTTTGGAGTTGCTCACAGGAAGAATTTTCTAAATTGACTTCGACAGTCCGCAAACTTTTGATACTTTTCCAGATTATAAATTTTGTGAAAGACGCATTTTTCTTTCACTTGCGATTTCTAAAATGGTAGCAAAAACTTTTTGAAAAATTTCGAACCCGAATGAAATCTACAAGTTTCAAATATTCGACTAAAATATCTTAAATTTGTGTAAGAAATAGAATACTCTTCATCTCATTAAAATTCTAAATTTCGTAATATAGTGTCCTTGTATTTAAATCCAGTCTTTCGTTACACATTCTATATTATAGATGAATTTATTTTTATAAGGATATTTTTTTCTTTAAAAAATTAAGAATACGTTCAGAAAAGGCTGTTGTGTAATTTGTATGTCTCTGTCCTGCATTCAGTGCTCTGAAGAACATCGATAACATCATTCTTAAATTCTAGGCAGTTTATAAATTAAAGAAGGTACAAAGAGTGGTCAAAAAATTTAAGGTACTGTTTTATTGTCTTATATTCTACAGAGTAAAACATTCTGCTGTGAGAAACTGCTTTAACAGTGACACAAGCATAACCTTTGTGACAGTATGTGCTGTCACATGGGCCTTAGTACTCTGAATTGACTTGTCTTTGTGACAGAATTCTGTGTATAGTACGCGCAGGCATAGGAACGAAATTTGTTTCATCTCTTATGGCTCATAATTTTATGCTAGATATTTAAAAACCAATCAAAATTTCCCACGAGTCTTTGAAAGATAACCTATCTAAGTGTTTTACTGCTTTCCTCACAGTGTTTAGAATAAAGCATTCTTGTTTTCTTGGCTGTATGAAATTACCCTTGTATCACGTGTAAAAAGAATTTAATTCTTTTCGGTTTTAACATATACTCTTAGATTAGAATACACTGGTGTGCAAAATTAAGGACCATTTTATAAAATGCGAAATATTTGGAGTTAATAGAAAAACAATGGCTCAAAATTGGTAATGAAGAATCGTGTAAAATACAATTATAGAAACTCACATTCTACACTGGAGATTAGGTCACGTCATTTAGGGGACCAACCAAAAATTTATAAAGACAAAAAGGGATGTCGGCTCACCCCGTTCCACAGGAAGCTGATAAAGATTTGAAACTTTGATTAATGATTTTGTTTGCTATGCACATTCCGTATATGTATTTTCGTAACACTATCATGTATATTCGGGTAAATAGAAATGTTTCCTTAAAAAATCCTAACTTTTTCCACGTGTTTATTGCTTATAACATGCAGAATAGTCAGCCAAACTATGCGAAACTTACAGAATACTTGACAATATGTTATTGAAGCATTATATTGAAATTAAAAGTAAATGCTTAGAATATTCGAGGAAATATGAGTATTTGTAGTAAATAATTTTTAACTGAGCATGTCGAACCATAGAATAATTTTCCCTTCATAATTTCAATGCCAGATATATAGGGCACCTTTTATAAAAATTCAAGTTAAATATCGATAAAATTCGGAAAGATATCGGGATTGCAGCGAGATGAATATCGGCTACACTCTAAGAAAATATAAGTGATGAGGGGTTTACACAAATTGATAATAAACTTGATATTGATATTAAGCTTGAAATATGCTGAACACCCATATACACTTATAAATTAAGTAAATAATTTAAATTGCAGTTAATTACGCATTATAAATAATAAAAATGTCTAATTGTGGAAAAGCCCACATCATTTAGCTTTTCTTAGAGTGTAGTTTAATTTCAGCTCGCTGAAATGCCGATATCTTTCTGAATCTTAACGGTACTCAACTGGAATTTTTATATAAGCTATGCATATATATGGCTTTGAAATTATGAAAAAAATATTATGTTATGTTTCGCGCATACGCAGTTAAAAATTATTTAATAAAAATACTCAAACTTCTTCTAATAGTCAAATTATCTACTTTTAACCTTAATATAAAGCTTAGATAGCATATTTTTACGTATTCTGTAAGTTTTGCATAGTTTGGCTGACTATTTTGCATGTTATCAGCAAAAAACACGCGGAAAAAGTTGGGATTTTTTAAAGAAACTTTTATATCTTCCCGAATATCCATGATATTTTTACGAAAATGCGTAAGCAATGGGCATAGCAAGCAAAACCATTTAATGAAAGTTTTAAATCATTCCCAGCTTTCTGTAAAGCGGGGTCAGCCGAAATCCCTTTTAGTTTTCATCAATTTCTGGTTGGTCCCCTGCATGTCCTCGTGA
Organism: Araneus ventricosus; assembly: GCA_013235015.1. Classification (NCBI taxonomy): domain Eukaryota; kingdom Metazoa; phylum Arthropoda; class Arachnida; order Araneae; family Araneidae; genus Araneus; species Araneus ventricosus. The sequence continues at coordinate 29,856 of BGPR01006829.1, read as the reverse complement.
CCGAATCTTCAGAGTAAAATGTGAGTTTCCTCGATTGTATGTAACAAGGTTCTCCAAAACTGTTTTTGCACCATTGTTTCCGTATTAACTCGAAATTTTTCGCGCTTTACGAAATGGTTCTTAATTTTAGCACACCAGTGTACAATTTGTAAATTTCGTGATACAAAAATCGTTAGGCGTGCTGTTGTCAATGTTGATGAAGATAAGGTAAATGAATTAGGTTTCAAACATTATCATGCTATGGTGTTTTGGACGAGAGGTTTGAATTTGAGTTTTGTTAATTTTGTGGAATAGGCGAGACAATAATATGTATGTACTTACTACAGTTGCTATGATTTTCATAGTCTCGAATGGCATGTGCACCTGTAATAATTGGGGAACACTTTCAAATAGATTGCTGCAGATATGAATTTTTAAAAAAATTTCATAGAGAGGCATATTTTTCTCCCGCAGAGTATATACGAGTTTGATAATTTTAAAATTCCACCGGTATCTGATATTTCTGATTAAGTAGTGACCATTAAACACGTTGAATTTTATAATTTTGCCCAATTCTCTTAATACAGTTAAAAAAAGTAAATCCAGCATCTTAGTAGTATTTAAAAGTAATGAGCAAATCTGGTAAATGCAGATTACCAAAAGCAAAAGATTTCATGCTTCTTAATGTATCGTTACTGTGTACGAGGGGTGATCAAAAAGTATCAGGACTGGTGCTCTATCTTAAAGTTAAACCACACACAGTTAAGGCGCTTGGCAGATATTGACTTTGAACCCTTCCGAAAATAACATTTTGCATATTTGTTAATGAAACTTTAGTTTAACCCTTGAAAGCCCGATCTTTAAAAAATTGATTTTAAAATTATTTTTTAACTTTCATTTTTTTGAATAAGACACTGGAAAAATACTTAAAAAATCCTATTTTGTTTTAAGTATGGTTTATGGCTAAAAACAGTTTGTTACCAACTGACAACACTGGGCTTTATTTCAGAAAAAAATTTCCTTGGTAAAATTCTTAATGTCAAATACAGATGAATTTAAATAAATAATAATACGGATAAGGAATTTCCTTCAACATTGTAGAATAAAAGATGGTATTCTCAAATATGGTGCAAAACTAAAAAGATGCAGCCTCAAGTGAAAAACATCAATTTATTTTTTCAATCAGCACTCAGGCTGCCATCGGTATGTTGTAAATTGATTTAATAAAATTTTCGGTATGTATCTTATTGACAACAACAGGCATTAGAGCTTCACTTTTATTCTCAAGAGTTTCCCAGATAGCACGCACGATTGCAGCAAGTTTGATTTTTACTTAATATTACCTTGTCATGGCAAATTTGACGCGTCAAGCTTGAAGCGAACTTGTGGCAAACTAACAATGCAGAATCGCCACCCTCGCTTGGAAAACGAGTTTGTCACAAGTTCGCGGTGACAACTAGCGCCACCCCTCCTTGCAATGCAAGCTTGCTGTGAGTTTGCAAAACAAGCTTGATGCAAAGATGAAAGCACAGAGATAATTATCTTTGTCTCTGTTTTTAAAAAATCATCCGATTTTTAATAGCATCTCCTAGACTGTCCTTCTTTTTACTAATTCAATAAATCAATGATAATTTGTGAAAAAACTAACTTTTTTTATTTAAAAAAATTTGCAACATTTTCCATCTTTTTACTAAATATAGAACTCGCACTTTAAAGAAAACTATATCGCCTTTTTCTTAATGTTTAAATTTTAACGTTTATAAACCAAATTAAACCTAAAAAACAGTCAATGTTTGTTGAAAAATAATAACTTACATTTTGTCCCATTTTAAAAGTAATTACTTTTGAAACCTAATTTCATAATTTATTCTACTAGAAAAACGTAGTTATTAGCGAAAATCGCTCTCTCTTGGATTTCAAATCATGTTCTCAACACAAAATTTAAAAAATTAATGAAATCAAGAAAAGAGTTTAAAATAAATCGTATGCGCACTCTATTAGCACAATCTATCTTCGCCTCTCGCAGTCTAGCTGGCTGAGTGGTTTAGAGCGTCATGCTGGCAAGCGCTAGGTCGCGAGTTCTAATCCGAAGTTGGTTCGTTCTTTGTTTTTGCTATGTTTGCAATGAGCTTGACGTGGCAAGCTTGCTGCAAGTTCGTCGCGTGGTGACTTCGAAGCTTGCGTTTACTTGCTGCAAGCTTGTTTCAAGCTTGCACTCTTGTCGTGTCAACTTTGCTGCAAACTAAAATTGCTAGCTGGATTAGAAGACAAAATTGGGCATGTTGCTTAACCCCTTAAGTCTCGCGCCCGGCATATTGACATGCATCGAATTATCGCATTTTTAGGCTTATAAACTAAAATTTTACCAATAATTAGCTTTTTAATTTGACACAAAAATTACGTAGAATCCATAACCATCTCAAGTATTCTATGCATTCTTATATGAATGAAAACGACGGCCCCTTTCCATCACAGGAGGTGTCTTATTAGACAGCAAAAATGCAATCCTTAAGGGATTAAAGGCAACACTGGGCCTTTAACATGTGGCATCATCGCAGCATCTGGCAATATCTCGAGTTGTAATAGCATAAAGATCGGATCCGCCCTCTTTGTGATGTCACCTATCGACCAATAGCGAGCAGCCTGTTGGAGTACTTAAAGACGATGATAACTTCTGTTCACTCCCTTCTTTTTGTATCATCTCATAGCTAGCATGTTTAATGATCTTAAGATTTAATTTAGGATTTTAATTTAGTTGTGGTTTTATTAAATTTGTTATTTTGTTATCTAGTAGTCTTTCTTTGACTGTGTCACCAGATCTGTGTTTCTCACAGTGGAGTACTTCTGATATATATATATATATTAATAAAAGAAAACATTAAAAACACGTTGTAAAAGAAAAACCAAAACAATACAAAGGAACAAAACGCCAACTTCCGGGACGCGTCATCAGCAAGGGAAATCCTGAACGAGCTTAAACAAAGTTTACGTCTTTGGAAATTGCACTTCTTCAATTTAAGTATTTTCTTAATATATATATATATATATATATTGTGGAATCAGGCATGATAGGTTGAGAAGCTGAGTAGTGTAGTATTGTAATATGAAGCACTTAAGAGTCAATCGTTCTACGTACCTAACACCTCGGCGACTATCCAGTAAATCTCACCTCTACACACGCCTTTAAGTTAACTTGACCTCTATGTAGGCCTAGAAGTTCCACTGGTGACCCGGACGTGATCAACGCTTAACATATATATTTAGAAGCAACATTTAAGAAATAAAATATAGATGAAGTTAATCCTACTCAAACACCCTCTTTAGCTGTTATCGAATGAAGTGTTGAGATTTACAATAGGATCTGGTGGAATTTCAGAAAATATAAAGGTTTATCTTTAAAATTTTGATTTACATTATCTATAGTTCTAATAGATAAACTGAACACAAACAAGAAATTTATTAGACAAACATTGAGAAATATTCACTGAATGCTTGAAAAACGTAGAAAGGTATGACGGGATATTTAAATTCACGGCCTTTTATTTCTATTTTTTTACTGTATTTAAGAAATAGTTTGTAATCGAGACAGTAACATCGAAAATTACATTTTTTTTAACCGTTTCCATTTAATATTTCATTATATGAATTTTTGTTCCAATTTTGTAACAAAAAATAGTTTATTCGACGACATGAATAAAAATAAATTTAAAGTACGATTATTTATACTAATCAATTAAATACATATCAGTAAGAATTAGAGGTTTCATGTGGATATTTATATAAAACAAAAGTTCATAAATAAAAATAAATCTTGAGTAATTGTAAGATGTCAAAACCATTTACACTAGAAATATTTTTTAAAAATACGAATTAATTCTGAGAAAAAAGTTATAATGATAAAAATTAGGACATGTATTTTCTCTTTGACTTACCAAGTACCTTCAAAGGTATCTAGAAACTGAGTACCGGTAGCGATTTGAATAAATAGTTAAAACTCGAGAGATACAAAATGCTTACTAAATTTCACATTCTTATCTGCACGAATAAAAAAAATTAAAGAATTCTTCAAACTTACAATCTGCAACCAATCTGCACGGAACAGCTGACAGGCTAACAAAATTTTATCTTGTTGCTGAAAGAACAGGTTTGATTTATAATGTAATCTGCTAAATACGGAATCTATCTTTAAAAGACGTTAATTATCTTACAACTAAGAGGCTTATAAATTTCAGCTTGAAATTTTAAATACGGAATCTATTTTTAAAAATCGTTGATTATCTTACAACTAAGAGGCTTGAAATTTTAAATGCGGTA
>BGPR01006829.1:0-11306 GCA_013235015.1 Araneus ventricosus | reverse complement strand
AATCAGAAAAATTATTTTGCGTTCATTTTTTCGCATGAATAAAAGCTAATACCTTAAATTATTTATTTATTACCTATTAGCACAAGATGCCCTAATAGCAATGTTCTCATATGGAAGATTTCTCATATGAATTCTAGGAGTTTTTCGGTGGAATTTCGGATCACGCAGTGAATATCTACCAAAAACATCCAGGAGGACCTCAAATATGGCATGAGAAATTGCCGGATAAATAAGCAGGTTCTCGCTTCCTTGGAGGGATTCAGTAATGGTAATATTTATCATATGGGCGCCCGATGGTATGTTATAACTTTGTCTGAGGGGTCGTCGCATGTGCTGCTCATAATGCGGGCTATTATGTATTGGACACAGAGATCGAATTTGCCATTCGCAGCGGCAGAATCATTCAGTTGTTCACCTTGGATGCCAAGGCAGGATGGGGTATTCTTTATGGTGAATATATACCAACAAATACATAACTTATTTCAGTTACTACATCATTACAAACTAGAAAATCACCCGTCTTGGTATGACGGGTGCAAATTGCCTCTTCATCCGAGATATTTACCATCAAAATTGACGTGTTTATATAGATATATATGCGAGAGAAATGTTTAACATTGATTAAAAACATATAAAATAATCAGATGTATCGTGGCATCCAAACTACATCACGCGCATGATATACCACTGACGTGATTTACTACTTTCTATTAAAAATCGGAAAATAATTTGAAATATATGATTAATATAATTTATAATTTCTCGGGAACTTTTTCTCATAGCGAGATAAATTTTATATCAATCGATAGCAAAATTATTTCACTAGTTTAGAGCTATTAAATTTGAAATTAGAATGACAAATACTTTCTTAAATTTAAAATTACTGAAATTTAGGTGCTCTAACAATGAAATAATGCTGTTTAATGTCTCGTAGTGCTATGGCGCGAGTTTTATTGTTGGTGAAGTCAGAGCGTTACCGGATCAGTGAGAGACGGATCTGGGCTATTATATTAGTAATTACTAGCATTCAGAAAGTATTATTATTACATTATATTTTAATGTTTTAATTGTTTGTTTAAATATTCGAGTGTTTTGATATTTTTAATGTTTTAATATTTTAAAGTATTTTTTATGGTATTAGTGTCATTTATTGTGTGTATTCTGTGTTCTTACGTGCTTTAGTAGATGTTTAGAATATTTCTATAATTTGCTTGGTCAGTTGTAACTTTAATGTAAATTTTGTGTTAGAGTGGTTGAAGTTCTATCACCTTGTTAGGTTTTTAAGGAATCCTATTTTGATTGCTCTTTCATGTATAAGTAAGTTCTCCCCACACTAAGTGGGTCGAGCCTTTGCAGCCATCATTATCTCTCCATCTGGTGTGGGTCGAGCCAATATTTACCATCCATCATTATCTCCCCATCTGGTGTGTGGATCGAACCAAAATTTACCACCCACCATTATCTCCCCATCTGGTGTGGGTCGAGCCAATATTTACCACCCATCATTATCTCCCCATCTGGTGTGGGTCGAGCCAATATTTACCACCCATCATTATCTCTCCATCTGGTGTGGGTAGAGCCAGTATTTACCACCTATCTCTGTTTTGATCTCTGACAATGTTCAGGGTACAGTTTGTAAAATTTTTAATTTCTCCAACGGCCTATTTTCAACCTTACACCCTTTAGGGTAGGCCATTCCACTGTGAGTCTTAAATAATTAATTTCAGAGCGTATTAACAATGTATTAACTCCGTAAAAATCTTTTAAATTTTGGAAGCAACTTTGTCCTGTATTCACCCTAGTTTACGGTATCAAATTATTTTCAAAAGCTTTATTTACGCAATGCCGTATAAATCGAAATACTTAGAAAGTGGATTTTCTAGAATGGTTACATAATATTCAGAGCAGAAAAAATGTCGCGTCGGCTCAAGAATTCTTTTCGAAAAATAGTTCTGAGCAGAAATATCGTAAAATTACGAAAACTTTCTCCATTGTCCTAGTGTTTTTGGGAAAGTCGGTATTTCTTTCTAAACTATTTTATGATGATCCTCAACGGATTTTATTTCGTCCTCTTCTCTCGGGACAATTTATCTCTGTTTCTTTTCTACTTTTTCGTAACTTTGTATCCTGTTTCATAAAATGTGCTGTAATAACTTCTTTATCCACTGATTCAGATTCTATACATAATTGTTTTTATTCTAGTAAAGTTAACTATTTTACTATGGTTATTAAAAGGTATCAACAATTTACTGTTGAAAAGAGAAGTTATTTTTGGCAGAAATCATAATTACTAAATAGTTTCTTATATATAAAAGATTTAAATATTTTTTTTTATCTGTTTCCATTCTAGGTACCAGTGCAACTAATCACGATGAAGACATTCGCAGTCATTGTAAGTCACGAAATTATTAATTTATTTTTAATTATCTAGCAAACAGAAATATTTATTTTTTTTGAAAGCAGAAGTGGAAATTTTAAATGGAATATTATGCCTTTAAGAAATCACTTTTAATTTGCTCATTGAAAATTCTTAGCAGGGATTTTAAGTTTGTAATAATTTTTGATCAGTTATTGGAACTGACATTTTCCAATAATTGAGGGTTAGCTCTAACATCAAATGATGTATATAATACTTATTTAATGAAGTGATGAAGTAAAAACTGTCGTGTTATTTCTTTTAAAAACATTAAACAATCCAGATTTAATACCAGTATACCAGATTTAAGAAATTTCGAATAAGTTATATTTTGTGGGATATATTGTCCCACAATCGTATTTAACAGTGGGACAATATACCCCATCAGTGATCAAATTACTACAAGATTGTTATTATGAAGCTGTAAAGTTTTTTCCTTGACATGCTAACCTTATGGCAGGAAAGAGAGTTTTATAGATGTTTTACTGAAATAGTCTCAGTCGGCTATACGATTAGAACATATTGTCCAGGGAACGAGAAAAAGGATAACTCTAAAGTCATAGTATACTTCTTTTAGAGTATCAAAATTAAATTAAACTACTTTTCATAGTTAAATTTTAATCACGCAGAAGCCGGGTCGAAAGGGTTAAATTTGAAATCACCAGTTGGTTCTGTAGTTTGTGAAGCGATGATAAGATAATGAGTGGAATTACAGCTTGCAAATATTCGATGTGTCGCCCTCCATTCAAAAACGCAGCTGTCAGACGAAAAATCACAAATTTTTCACATAATTAATCATACCACCAAAAGTGGCGCTTAATGCTGAGGGATTTGGCTCCTCGTTTGTCGGCTCAGAACTGAAGGATGACCCATTGAAAGTCTGTAAAACATTTTGACAAATTTTCAATGTATGATCCTTTACTGAGAAGCTCAGCTGTCAGACGAGAAACCAAACTTTTTTGACTGCATTAAGGAACATCTCTATTCTTCCTGTTCTGTTACACCATCGGAAATGGTGATTATTGCTGAAAAAGATTTTATTTCTCGCCTGACAGTTAAGCTCCTGATAGAGGAAGGTATACTTACTATTTGTAGACGTTATTTTGCTCAGTATCATTATCCGTATTATGCAAAACGCGAAAGAATATGCCTAGTATGTCAAAAAATTGGAATTTATCTATCAGATGAAGGGTGGTTGAAACCTGAAAATATCTTTATAAAAAGAGATTCTATTGAAGAATCACGAAAGATAAGATTTGTGATCCCTTTCGATCAGCTACAAAGATTGATTCTTCTTGTCTTCTCTCGTTAGAAACGAAACTAGCTATCGCACATAGGGTAATACAATAGGGTAAAGGAGTAAATTAAGTAATGGTTGATTAGATGATAGATTAGTTCCATGGGAAGGGATGAATTGAAATCCTAACGATTTAGTGGTACAGCATTTTTACCAATTCATACTCAAAAGAAAAAAATTATAGTGTTTGTACTAGCTAGTACTCAAAGGAAAAGTAACAGCAGTTACACTAACTACTTTGTATCAGCTCGGACGTAGAAGACAAAAACGCTTAACAAAAACACATGGGTCTATCACTTAAACTGCCGGTAATGACACCTAAATATATTTGCTCTAATTATTATAAGTAACAATTAGTTAATTAACATCTATTTCACAGGTACTTTCTTGCCTTTTGGCAGCAGTTTCTTGCTGGGAATTTCCAGGATATCGTAAGTCTCTTTCAAAAGTTAAAACATTTTTAGCAGATTATTTTCTATCAGTTGAGAAGGAATTGAAATGCTTTCAATAGGATTGGGAAATTACTTGCGCTTTACATAAAATATAAGAAGTTTAAAATCATGCGATGGTGGTTATATATTATTTTTCATTATTTATATTTTCATTGCATTTACCTCGTTGTGAACCAAATAAGTTATTTTAATAACTACTGTAAATAGTTTATTACAGCACAGGCATGGGCGTTTCTCATATTCATTTTTAAAACACACTTGTGTTGCTTTTAATCACTTTAGCAGAGATTCCCAACCTTTATTTCTTCCCGATTGATTAGTCTTTCTATATTTAAGTACCCTCCACTGTATCCCCCGCACCATGACCATCAACATCTCTTCGCGCAATCAAAGTCAAAGTTTCATTAATAATTTTAAGGGCTTAAGTTAGCTCCAGAATCAAATGATCAATAACCTTAATAGTAGTCAATTCATTTTTTATTTTACATTTTATTCCATTTTTATCATAGTATTAGTTCCATGTCATAACAAATGAAAGTAGCATTGAAACAATATCTCGTTTACTTATGATGAAGGCTAACAATTGCACATCGCGATCATCAACTATTTAAATGGAAGATAGCACAATACTTGAGCTTGTGGAGCTGAGTTTTATAAAATTAGGTTCAAATGAAGACAGATATAATCTCATGTCTGGAGCTTGGTCATTGCTTTAGTATTGAGTTCCTAGCAATATTCTTTCATTGCTACTCAGTAGGTTTTCGGATTTGCATAACTGTCACTTTACAGACGAACTTGGGAAAACAAAAATTTTAACATTTTTTTCATTTTTGTTCCTTATGTTTCGCCATTATGAACATTATTTTTGCATACTCTTAACTGATCCACTGTCACAGGTTGGGAACCGCTGGCCTATAGAAATCAGCCATCTGATATAACATGCCCCTTTTCCTTGTACTCAAAATCTTTATGATCTATATCAACGGAATGGACATGGGGAAACTGCCTGATATAGTATTTAATTTTGATAGATATTCAGCAACAGGAATTGCAGTTACAGAATGATTATTTTTACGGATGAATTTACTTTGCGATCGGAATTTTGCATTTTAATATCAAGAATAACTTCATCGTTTCCGCTTTTAGAACTTAATTAAGATTCCAAATAACCAACTCCATGATTTTTGTTGGACTCAAAATATTTTAAACACTGGAGGTTGTTATTTTATTGATGAAGAAATAGAGACTAAGCCGTGAAAGTATGCATTATAAGTTTATAAGTTTTTGAAACATAATTCTTAAATTTCCGAATGTGGATAACATACAGGTTGAAAAGAAAGTAAAATTATATTAATGGAATTTTATTATTTTCAAAGCCAATTAGATGCCAGATAACTTCATAAATTTACTGAATAATTCTTGATTTCGTCTGTTATTTTCGAAGCAGTTAGATACCAGAAATCCATTCAATAATGCACTACTCTTTAAATTTACTGAATAATTCTTGCTTTCTTGTACAGCTGGCGTTGACTGCCCCACTGCTCGACAGAAGATGGCTTTGGATCCCGACAACCGATGGATGATGCCCAGGTGCAATGGCGACGGTACCTTCCAGGACCTGCAGTGCTACGACCAATACCCAGATGTTCCTGACACCTGCATGTGCGTTGCTCTGGACGGCACTCCCCTCACCCTCGCCGGTTTCGGTTTGGATGTGAAGACTTGCGATTGTCTCCTGGCTCAGTACAGAATCTTCGAGAACGGTAAGAGTGTTTTTATTTCGCTTGTAGGATTTTCAAACAGCAAATAACAAAACAATGTATAACCCTGTTAGACAATATAGAAGGTAATTTAAAAATAATCATCGGATGTTGAGATTATATAACTTTGAAAATATAAATTAAGCTTTTAAGCGCTTATGTAGGGAAGAAGAAGTCAGATGTTCAATTTTTATTTTCGTACTAGGAATTTTCCATATGAACCACCAAATAGCCACCCAATAAAAGGAAAAAAGTAGGCTATTTTCCGAGACACATATCTCCAATTGCCGTCAGTTAATCAGAAGGGCTTCTGTGTTTCAGAATATGCCAAGTATTGTTTCAGTGCAGCGAGGATTCCGAAGAAAATGTGGAAGAAATAAGGCCAGCCATGAGAGCATTCTGCCTTGGTCTCGAATTAAGGACACTGCTTGTATGAAAGAAAAACGGAGTAAAAATATCAAATGTTTCGCAGGATGTAGCAGTAGAGTTAGATACCGTGTTCGCATGTAATCCACAGATATCAACGTTTCCACTTGTCGTGAACTAGAAACTCGACATCCAAGTGTAGTTCTTGGTTTTGTTTTGACATCTTCGATTTGTTCACCTTGATGTATACAATTCCTAAAGCAAACGAAGCCCGTGATAGTGACAAGCTCCAACATTTAAAATATATAAACAGAACATATAAAAATATTGAAGAGAAACTGAAATGTTTCCGTTTTTATGAGATTTTGTTAATTTCCATAATTGTTAAACTCTTTGAAATATAGCGAGTTTAAACCTAATAAGTATTTTGTAATTGCCCTAGATACAGGATGCCCTATAAAGTCCCTTACACCAACCATCACTTTAGATTGTCTGCAGCTATAGTTGTAAAAGTGAGGTCTAGGTATAGTAAAGTGGCTATTGTCTACGCTAAAAGACCACATACAGCGCCACTTGACTACAAACTGCGGAATTAGTGTCCCTATCTCGGTAAAGGTACGATATATTAAAAAAAAGTAAATTTTAAAGTTGTAGAGCATCATAGATTTAGTACAAAAAGACACCTTGTGAACATTAATGTTAAGAATCAAACGCTTGAAACGTTCATTTATTCTTTTGAGATTTCAAAAAAATGTTAAATGACAAAACGTGTTAGAAAGAGGGAGAGAAAAAGAATAGTTATCGCAAGATACTTTTATTTTCGGTGTTAATCTGCTCTCCGTCAGCAACAATACACATTTCGACTCTTGCTTAAATTTCAAGTTGCATATTATGTATCACGCTAGCACAAGCAGTAATAATACGTCGTCAAAGGTCCTGCAGTACTGGTGGGGAGGTCGTATACACCAGCTGTTTGAGGTATCCCAACAGGAAAAAGTTCATTGGGGGCATTTTTGTCCGAAAGATAACATTTCTCCTTTCGTCCACATTTCGTGGCGTCACAGTTTCGGAAATCACGAACAAACAAATGTACCTTTTAAGTGTGCTGCTCTTAATATTAATGTCCGCAAGGTGTCTTTTTGTGCTAAATTGATGTTGCTTTACAACTTTGTAACTGACTTTTTTTCCTGCATCGTACTGTTTAAGGGATAGGAACGCTTATTCCGCAGTTTGCCGCCAGATGACGTACAAGTGTTATCATCTCACAAGTGTACTAGCCACTTTACTAAACCTAGACACCACATTTATGACTATAGCTGCAGTTGTTCCGAAGTTAAGGGAGTGTAAAAGACTTTACTGAACAACATATATTTGTTGCATAATTATGAAGAAGTTGAGGCCAAATCCGTTCAAACACTTTTATTCCGTCTTCTACCAGTTGGTTTAGGCATGGAAAAGCAAAAGAATGCGAATTGGAGAAAGAAAGTTACGGAATCTGTCCTCTTGCTGTGTTCTGAACCAGCGCCATTCAAGAATTGGTAAACTGAAGTTATCTTTAGTAAGAATTGCTCACTTTGGTCGGGTTGGTTGCTGGAGGTATCCCTGGTTTTACTCCGACCAAGATAGAAATGAGGGCCAGTCTCCTCTGAATGCCCACAAAGAAGGAACGTACACCCTTCGCATGCATTGAAGTTGAGCCAGAATTCTACGTCAGGTGATCGAACTCCGTTCTGACCAGAAGATGCCGCTCCTCCCCTTTGTTATGAGACCTTGACTCCTGGACTTAGCTATACAGTAGAGTCTCGATAATTGGAGGTGGACGGGACCGGACCTACCTCGAACTATCAAGAACTCGAATTATCGAAATGATAAAATTTAACAAATAAATGAATAATAATAAAAGCAATTTTTAAATTTCAGTGTAGGATATTTAAGTGAAAAATGTACTTACATATTAGCAACAGGTTAATTATATCTTAAAATAAGTGTCAATTGTTTTGTGTTTAAACACATTGATCCTATATATCGATCATATATATATCCCGTTTTCTTTGGGAGGGGGCATTTCTGCAGGTGGCTTCGGGGTGCGCAGTGGACATATGACAAGTCGAACAACAGTAAAAACCACATGTAGTGATTCTTTCACTTGTTGTTTATGTGTTGGTCATTATTTTGGAGCTAAACCGATTTTTTTCACTAACTCGGATTTATGGAATCGAGACTCTACTGTATATGCTAAACTAAAGCTGCTTTCCAACGGCCTGTCTTTCCACGAATTTCGTCCGCGGTTCGCGTTATTCCTTGTCGTCTGAATGGGAAGAATCGATGTGGCTCGTGGGCCTGTAAGTGCATTTGTGGTTTCCAGCGTCATGGCGGTAAAAGGAACCAGACGGCGTCATTGCATCTGTTCTCTCGAGCACTACCGAGATATTTGCAAATTCAAGCTCCGTATGAACGGCGCGACTGTTCAAATTCCACCGACCACAGTCCACAAGTACGAACCTCGAGCGACTCGAGGTTTATCCAAGCCACACGCCGTTGGAACAAGACTTAAGGAAGATCAGAGTCACCACCAATAGGACTTCAATTTTCAATATGTGTATTCCAAAAGACTATTTATATTTCTACTGATAGTTTTAACATAATAATGTTTATAGTCGGAGAACTATCTATTATGCATGATGCAAAAATCATTGCCAACGCTCCACAGGACAGGTCAGACCGTTGGACACAGAGCTACCGAATTTGGCTCACTAATAGATAGCATGTACACTTGCAGCAAATTTAATTTTTCTTGATATTAGCTTGCCATGACAAACTAGATGTGGCAACTTTGCAGCGAACTTCCTGCAAAGTAGCAAAGTATAATCGACCAACCCACTTGCAAAACAAGTTTGCTGTGAAGATGATAGCACACTTAGAAATAATCTTTGTCTCGGTTTTAAAAAAACATCCGATTTTTAATAGCATCTCCTAGACCATCCTTCTTTTTATTAATTCAATAAATCAATGATAATTTGTGAAAAAACTAACCTTTTTATAAAAAAATATTTTGAAACATTTTCCATCTTTCTACTAAATATAGAACTCGCACTTTAAAGAAAACTATATCGCCTTTTTCTTAATGTTGAAATTTTTACGTTTATAAACAAAATTAAACCTAAAAAGCAGTCAATGTTTGTTGAAAAATAATAACTTACATTTCCCCCCCGTTTTTAAAGTAATTACTTTTGAACCCTAATTTGATAATTTATTCTATTAGCAAAAAGGAGTTATTAGCGGAAATCGCTCTCTCTCTCTGATTTCAAATCATATTCTCAACACAAAATTTAAAAAAAATAATGAAATCAAGAAGAAAAAAAAAAAAAAAGAGTTTAAAATAAATCGTATGCGCGATCTATTAGCACAATCTTTCTTCTCATCGCGGATTCTAGCTGACTGAATGGTTAGGGTAACAGATTTAGGAAGCGTTGTGTCGTGGGATCGAATCCGAGGTTGTGTTCGTACTCTGTTTTTGCTATAGTTTGCAATGAGTTTGACGCAACAAGCTTGCGGCAAGTTCGACTTGTGGTGACTAACTTGTTTAAAGCTTGCACTCTTGTCGTGTCTAATTTGTTGCAAGCTTGCAGATTTGCGCAGCAAGTTTGCTGCAAACTAAAATTGCTATCTGGGAAGAGTCTTTCAAAATTTTAATTAAATTTTTAATTGATCTAATTTTTAATACTTTCCGCCAATGGGTTCGGAGTACATTATTTCACAAAAATCATTTTTACACCACTTTAATATTAAAAAATTATGCATTTCAGTGATACCAATTTTATTTTCTCGGAATTTTTCTTTTAATTTCAATAATTTTTTAAATTTAGTTTTAAACTTAATTATGTAACAATTTCTTTCCTTTATGGAACTACTTCCATCAAAACAGCAAGCTTATGAAAAATGAACGAGAATATTTTATTACCTCTCATGCAACGAATGAAAAATAATGATTCGATTTTTTTTCGTTTTTTAACTAGCCATTGTTTAACCCATAAGTACTCGATTTTTTAAAAATTGCCTTGAAAATGTTCTTTCACTTTCATTTCTTGAATAAAAGATGGAAAAAATGCTTTATGAAATTCCTATTTTGTTTTAAGTGTGGTTTACGGCTAAAAGACAGTTTGTTACCAATCGACAACAATGGGCTTTATTTCAGAAAAAAATTTCCACGATAAAATTCTATAATATGAAACACAGATGAATTTTAAGAGCTAATAATAAGGAATTTCCTTCAACATTGTTGAATAAAATATGATATTCTCAAGCGTACAAACAAAGAAAAAAATATGTAGCCTCATTGTATAAAACATCAATCTACTCTATTAAAATTCGAAGGTAAAATATAGCGGCCAAGTGGCAATAACACATGTATGTATGTATGTATGTATGTATGTCCCTCTATCTTCTCACGAACCGCCGAACGGAGAAGCGCGCGGAAGGTACCAAAAGATGGGGAATAATCCAGGGAAGCCATTTCGGCCATTTAAATTTCGAAATTTTAATTAGTGAAAAAGATATTAATTAAAAACTAACTGACAACAATGCTTTTCATTGTTTGGGATACTTTATAACAATACTTTTCATTGTTACAGCGCAATTCAAAATTTATTTTATTGTTGAAGTCGTTTACTTTAAGGAAAATTGTTACAACAACAATAAAAAAGTGACGCTGACAGAAATAAAAAGTGTATTGTTGAAAGTGTATAAATTCTTTTTTTTATCCCGTGATATAGCGTCCAACAAAATCATTTTAACGAAATTAAAAGTGGTGTTTTGTTTCTGTAAAGTTATGTGCCGAAAGATATAGATTAGTTATGTTAGTGATTTTAATCATTATTCATTGATTTGATAAAGTTTAAATATTTGTGGAAGCTTCTATTTTAAGCTGATATTTGGAAGTTACTATTTTTGCTTTGTTCAATTCTCGCTTTTTCCGATGCCTAAAAGAAAAAGAGGAATTACAGGGGATGCTGCCA
>BGPR01006828.1:35670-76459 GCA_013235015.1 Araneus ventricosus | reverse complement strand
TCACACACACTCGTTGCTCTTCCATTTTATAAATGTAATTCACCAAACACAGAATTTATAACTTTAACGGAGTTATCCCGGCCTGCCTTAGCATTCGGGGGCTTCCGAATGATAGCCGCTGGAATAGCTCGAGCACTGAGGCCGGAGTCCTAATAGTCATCACCGACCACGGCCCGGCCCCTCCCGAAGCAGGTACGTACTATCACTGGTGGGAGGTAACTCAACCCCCACTATTGCTATACCCCCCAGGGGAAGCGAGAACCCGCTTACTTATCCGGCGGCTTCTCGTCCATGTACTCGCGGTGCGGAGACAGAATTTATAAGTTCACTCTATCAATCATAAATCAGTGACAAGATGACATGGCGTTCTCGAAAACAGTGCAGGCGCTAGCTCAAGGCCACCGTTACACAACGTCATTACAACGCAACGGGTACGGTAGGTTGACGCGTTAATGCTATAATTTAAAAGTTCGGTTTCTTTTTGTGCAGACCTCGTATATCATTTTAAATTAAAACTATCAAAATAACTTTAAAGTATTCTTTTGAATGTATATTTTAACATGAAGCTTCGAAGGTGTGAAAAGAAAACCACAACTACTGCATATTTATTTAGACATCTTTACAAATCCAGTAGATTCTTATTCCCTGGGTAGAGGGAGAAAACCCGCAGTTTTTCTAAACATTTCAAATCATTCAGTATTTTGTAGTCAAATGAATTGAATAACTGGCACATTAAACTCTAAAAGCGTATTTCATACCTAATCAACAATTCTTAATATTTTCTGGTGATGTATTTTTTCAGGAATCAAAACATTTAATTAATAATATTGGTTTTCAACAAATGGGACCATTTTGCAACTGTCTGTTTAAGTTCGGAAGTCAGGAATATGTCGCAGTCACCAACAAAGATAAGAAATCTGTCATCGAAATAAAATATATCATAGGGGATTGCAAAAATGGCATTGAAGAATTTTCATCCTTATCGTGTTTGGGTAGTTCAAGAACTGAAATTGACTGATCAACTTAAAATGTTTACACAGCTGACAATGACTCAGATCAAATATTGACACCGATAGAGTAGAAAAATTTGATTATTTCTATGAGGTCACCTAGAAGCTCATGCTTATGCAAATAACCCACCACTATCGGTGAAATGAAACCAAAAGATGAAAATAAAATTTAAAAAATGCTTTCGTACATAAAGAAAAGTGGTCTCAAATATGAGAAAAAATATTCGTGCATGCATTCGAGGAAATGGGTCCCATTTTAAGAATGTACTATGACTAGGTTCAACATTTTATAATTTTTGCTTCTCAGTTTAATCATTGGATCAATTTATTTCACGTATTTAGCATGATTCATTTTAATATTTTTTTAATAAAATATTTCTTGCGACATTTCAACCCTGTATATCAGATAACACTTGATCAAAATTTTTGGCGAAACTCAAAAATTAATGAAAACGTAATTTATACATCAAACTGTACTGAAGACACAGTTAAACTGAATGTAAAACTAAATCCATTCATTAAAACGAAGTGCCGTCAGCTCTGTTTAAAGCATATCATATATAATCATGTATCAGAATGTAACTATGCGTCTTCTGGAGCTGCATATCTGCGGCACCTCTTACAACCATTTCAAAACCTTATCTTTCCTTTCTTCTAACATTTCCCAACTTTTCTGATATTGGTGATTTAATAATTTGAAGCAAATACAGCAAATAAATTTTATTAATTACACTCTTTAATACATTCACGCCGGCCCAGCAATGCATGTTTCTCTCCTATGGGCGGCTACTCTAAGAGCGATTTGCTTTATCAATGGCGCCGAACTAAAATGAAAAATGAAATCTTACCGCAATGTTAACCATTGCTGCTCTTTATTTTTTTTACCACTATTGCTGTCATGCTTTTGCCAGTATTATGTTTGAAAGGTTTTTAAAAAATTGCATAGACAAACAAGGAGTTTAATTACTGTTAAGTGCATTTAATAATAAGCATAAATCATTGATTAAAAGCAACGAAAAACTTTTTCTCCTTATAACAGGAACAAGAAAGACAATTGAATTCATTGTCTACAGTAGGCTGAATAAAAGAAATAAGGTATTTATTCGAGAATCCAATGCCTGTCATCCTTCACACTTTTCTATCAAACGATTTATATAAATAGTACCACAAATCATTCGTTCGGAATACAAATGCATTGAACACAAGTTCTCTCTACAAATCATCCATTATACAAATAAAATTCACTGTTCACGACCTTTTACCGCTTGGGATCCAATTTTAAATACCATTTTAAACTCAACCGTCTTCTCATGATTTTTTTGTCAAATTTTGCCACCACCACCCTTTAAAAAAATTGTAGAAATTTAAAAACTTAATATATTAACACCATCTTAGTTACTTTACCTCTAGTTACCAATTTTGAAATGAGAGAATTTCTTTTTTGAATTAACAGATTCAATAACTTTTTTTCAATTTTTTATCCTTTTCTCCAATGTTTTCGCACCACCTCAGTTCTGTTATTCCGAGCTCCCGTAAGGCCCACGGACTTAGAATCCTTGCATTCAATATTGAGCATCGATGAAGTTTTACATGGACCGAACTACAAAGAATAACACCGAATATCTTAACAATGAACCAGGACGAAAACACAGGTCCAAAATTTGACCTCCCTAAGCTTGCCTCTTATGGAAACAACACTGAATTAAAAACAGCTACTGGTGAAGATCAGCACTTTGAATGCGGTGTATTTTTCGAATATGAACATTTCTTGAATGCATCTAAAAGATAATATCCACCCTGGACGCTCAAACTTTGCGCTATCGTACAGAATCTTTTTTTTACAAGACATGTACATAGCTCATCTTTTAAGGCTACTTTTATCCTTAAGAAGCGAAATAATCATAACTTTCAGTTCTTGTTTTAATCATATTACACTTATGTAATTTTTAAAATTTTACAAACATACATATGTCCGAAGAAAGCATTCTGGAAAACTATCATGTATTATTAATCAAAATAAGATATACAGGGTAATTACAAACCAATCATCGGATTTTAATTCGGTCTATTTCAGAAAGTATTAGAACTATGAAAATAAATAATGCCTCATAAAAAGCGGGAGTATTTCAATTTTTTTTTCGAATAATTGCAAAATTTCCTTCCTTTCGTTACACAACGCACGTCTGTACAGGAGTCCAGTACTCCCCGGAGACGATGGAGAATGTAATTGTCTATGTTCGTAAAAGATTTGGTAATACGGTTCTAGAGCTCATTGAATGGTGATCGTAATAATGGCACATATATAAAGTTTCAATGTAATTACAAAGGAAGTAATCGCAAAACGTAAGATTTGGAGTCTTTCGGGACCATATAAAAGGGGGTAAATTGTCAGACCACATCGGCAAATCCAGTGCCTCTTGATACTATAAATATCCTCTTTCCTTCCACGGCTATAAGAGAGAATGCGTTTTGTACTACTTTAATATTAGAAATTAAATAATTTCTAATGTTATTTAAAAGATATTAAATAATCTTATCTATAAAATTATTTAAGATCTTGGTTTACGTTGAAAAGTGAAAGCATGTTAATAAAAACTTAACATCTGCTGCTGCTTCCTCCGATTAACGTTGAAAAGTGTAATTAATATTTTCAATGTTATGTCAAAATCCGATGATAATTTTGTAATTACCCTGTATTTATTTAAAAAATAACATTTGTCCATGACTTGGTGTGATAAAAAGATAACAGAGATATGTGGTAAATTATGTCACAATGATGTCATTATTTTCAAAGTTATCAATTTGTTCAATTAATAACAAATAGTAGCATCATAATTTTCTTTCACCAGTTCGGAAGCTATAACACCGGATCAGTGGTGAATCCAGGGGGGGGGGGTTGGGTCTGCAGCCCCTGCCAGAGCTAAACCAGAATTCTTGATTTTATTTAAAATCACTACAGCTGTTTGTTCTTAATTTCCCTTTCTTAAAAAAATAATAAAAACCTGACATCATTGCTTTCTGGCTTGACAGGCTCGAAAATGTTCCTACTTTTCTAGTCATCCCACTTGTACTTGTAGCGTACTTGTGGCTAGTTATTTCATTGTAATTTTTATTAAATTATCGAAAGTATTGTAGTGTTCTTTATGATTCTTATTGTCAGGTGAGTAAAGTCTGTAAAGTTAAAATGTTTTGGTTTGCATAAGCCATGAGGTTTGACATTCGTCCCGACGATAAAAAAATTTTATGACCTCAGCCCCTCCCAAATCCAAATCCTGGATTCGCCACTGCACCGGATGCTTTTACTTCAATTTGGATATCTCTGCTAATTCTACTCGTATTTCACTCGTGAAGCCCACTCAGCTTGAAAACTTATTTTCGTGTTAGTTCGCCCAAAAATTGGATTGTTGTGACTTATATGGAAGCAGCAAAACATACGAAAAATATTTAAATGTGAAAATTATACTCATTGCGACTTAGACGAGAAAAAGAGGAAAATACAATGTTTTGAGACCTTCTGTACTCTAAAATTCTTTTGTATAAATTTATTTAGTTAAAAATGTTTTATATTATTTCTCCGTCTCATCCAAACTCAAAATCTCCGAATTTGCTGTATCGAACCCATCCGAAGAGAAGAAAGTTCGGTTCAAGCTTCACCTAGATTTAAAGTCAAACTTATTTGGACAGATTCAGCCGGGAAAAAAATTCACCACTTTCTTCACTACTCCTCATCGAAAAATATTTTCACTCAAACTATGACGTAAAGATAGTAGTAAAATGCAGAGAAACTTTTGCTAAAGGAGAAAATTTCACCCGAAACGAAGAATGGATGAAGAATGAAATTGTCTGAAAAGGAGCAATTCAATTGAAAGAGGCAGTTTTTCTGGACATTATAGTAGAGTCTTTCGGATAAAATTGAAAAGAAAAGATTACGCGGAACTATTTTGATGAGCGCATCAAAATATATAAGCAGATTCACAGGACAGTAAAATTAACGGCTAGTGTTATTTGCAGGTACTGCACCAACAGGCAAAACATTATTTGCAGGTACTGTGGCTACGGATAAAACATTATTTGGATATATTTTACATTCTGTACAATTTAATTTTTCTTCTATTGAACAAACTTAAAGATCCTCGGAACGAGTATTTATATTTTTAAATTAGACAACTTGTAAACATGGAGGCGGGGAAGGAAGACAGAATAAGAGTTATTTAAATTTGTCTCATAATAACTAGGTTATGACAAAAGAGTAAAATCCTATAAAATATTGAATTTTACATAATAAGTTTTAAATAAGATTATCCGAAATTCAAATAATCGAAAAGAATAGTCACGCAGTTGAGAGGAGGAAAGCCCTGCGTAGTAACCCACGACGTAACATGCGGATCAGAACACTCGCGCTTTGGCCACACTGACTTAATGTGAAGGTCGTATGGGGATGGTAAGTTCCTTTTTTTAACTCCCTGGAATTTTAAAATTTTCAATAGTACTTAATTTGACATTTTAAAACTAAAATCGATTCAATGATTCTGCAATGGAATCATTAACAGATTGAAACTTTTCAAATATTGATTTTGGATCTCCGATAATTACAAAGGGTTATTTAAAATTACTTGATGAAGAATAAGCCACTTTTTAAGGTTTTGGGAGTTCAACAGGATTGGAATTTGATTTTTGATTAGAAATTTGAGGTGTAATTTCACCAAAACTTCAGTAAATATATTGTCTCCAGAAAATGTAATCAAACTTATGGAAAATCATTCCCCAAATCCAGATAATAGGAACCCAAAGAGCAGTGGGGGGGGCCGCGGGGGGGGGGCACGCACAAACGCTAAATAGTCCAAAAACTGAAACAAATCCTGCAAAAGGAATATTGATCCTGGAAGTACGATGAAATACTGTTCAGCAACGGATTTCGAGACTACCATTTTTTGGACGATTTTACACCAGAAATGGGTGTCAGGCAATGAGTCATATGAGCGCATTTCCGGAGTTCTTTGTTAGATCACGCTCAGTAAAATGTGAACATCACTCTTCCATTCTTCCCCCCCCCCCCCCCCCAATTTGATGAAAATAACTCCGCCCGGAGCATGCGCAAAAGCGCAGAGCGTTTCGGAATCTGTTGCTATCCAATAGATATACATTCGTCAAAATAATAATAATAACAATCAAAATCGCAGATCCAAGATGCCTACTGATGAAAGGAAGTTGAAATCTACAAAGAGAAATTTTGACCTTTCTTTCTTCGATCACCATGACTTAATTATCAGCAGTGATAATCAAAGTCATAAACACACTACTGTCTTGTAGATGTTTTTATCGAACTGAAAGACCGCTACTCGAAAATCGAACTCGGGCATGCATCACGCGGATTTCCTCATCGGATTTCGTAGTATCCTGCCATGCTGAAACAGATGAATTAGATAATTGGTAAACACGTTTGCTTTAAAGGCCGACAGAATTCTAGTCCGATTTCGCTCTAAAATTATGTGTCCTCAAAAACTAAATATTCTTACTAATAATAAACACATACCAGCCACCGACAAATGTACTGTCACATCACTGTTGTCTAATTAACAAACTAAAAAACTCTTGCTAATGAAATGGTGTCGCTTGTCTACAACTATCCTTATCTGTTTCCGTTCGTTTACATTTTACGTCGCTTGTTTCAAAAGTCTTTGATAAAGTGTGTACGTCTGGGGAAAAACATACAGGAATTCTTTATTCTTGTTTACGAAGAAGCTATAGAATAAGCGATAATAGCGAAAGTGTATTTATTGAGCATGAGCAGAGAATAAGAATGAAAGCCAATAATTTATATATATAAACGGCGTATTCATTAAAAATTTATTAAACCATTTACTTATGTCAAATTATGTTTCTTCTATTCATTTTAATGTATAGTACTTTTGTGATAAATGAACCCAAAAGTAATTACGTCTGGGAGTGTACGAAAATGAGTACGTGAGTTTTGTGACAAAGTGGTAAAAACATGCAGGTATTCTTTATTCTTGTTTATGAAAAAGCTACAGAAAAAGTGATAATATCAAAAGTGTCTTGAGCATGAAGGCAACCAGAGCAATAATTTAAATGGTGTATCTATTAAAAATTTATTAAACCATTTACCCATATCAAATAATGCTTCTTCTATTCATTTTAATGTATAGTACTTTTGTGATAAATGAACCAAAAAGTGAGTACGTGAGTTTCCTGATAATGTAAGTACGTCTAGGGGAAACCATACATGAATTTTTTACTCTTGTTTATGAAGAAACTATAGATTAAGTGAGTGAAAAAAGTGGGTTGAGCATAAGCAGAGAATAAGAATGAAGGCAATCAGAACAATAATTTAAACGGAATACCCATTAAAAATTTATTAAACCATTTACTCATGTCAAATTATGTTTCTTCCATTTATTTTAATGCATAGTACTTTCGTGGGGAAGGGACAAAAGAGAATTAAAATTTAAAAGTCATATTTTTTGCAAACTCCATACTGTACCTGCTGTTTAGAAAAATGATTGAGAATGGATCTTCATAAATTTTTTAATTTGTGAAAGCGTAACAACGAATTCAGATTGGAATTGTTTTAAACAAAAACGTTGTTTTTATTTCACGATTAATTGTATTTAAAACCAGATTATTCTGTATTTCGGTGTGATTTTTGGAGGTATAAATTAATGCCTAAAATTTTATATTTCTTTTACATCAAAATATAATAAAGCCATTATAAATTTTTATAAATATGGAAGATGTATCAACAGTGGCGTAACTATACATTTTGTTGTCATTCATTTACAAGTTACACAGGGCTCAAAATACAAAAACTAATTCCAGGGGGAAAATATTTTATTAGTAACGTAATTCGTCGTTTGACGCCCTCGATCTCTAAAGATAGGCTGAGAAATCGCGCGTCCGCCTTTAGTCTTTCTTTCACACATCGACAACTTACCGACAAAAGGCGAAAAATGCTAATTAACTACATTAGTTGTTTTTTTATTTACACAGTGACTAAGCTAGAGCCGCTAATTTTCTTTCTTATAAAATTATCTGATTTTGCCGTCCCTTTACAAGTGCCGCCAGGGGCAGACCCCCCCCCCTTTAGTTACGCCACTGTGTAACAACGACAAGAATTTTCCTACACATGGTTGGATGAAACAGATCTTTTCAGCTCATAAGATTTAATTATGCCACGATGCAAGTTGTAACCTAATGAAAACACGAACTAAAAGAGAGATAAATTTGCACCAAGGTTTCTTTCACACATAAAAGAAAATGATCGCAACAAGAAATCAAAAACTAATCCGGTTATGGAAATTCTTCCTCCTGTTTGAAAGCATTTCCTTTAGGCGCCAATTTTGAAAACTCTCCGTAAGTACGCAGGACAAAAACACAACGGGGTTGGGGACATCTAAAAATTTAACGGGATTAAAAGAAATCGAAATGAATGAAGTATTATGACTATTATATTTATAATATTTAAATCATTTCGATTATATTCTTTGGTCAAG
Source organism: Araneus ventricosus (assembly GCA_013235015.1). Lineage (NCBI taxonomy): Eukaryota > Metazoa > Arthropoda > Arachnida > Araneae > Araneidae > Araneus > Araneus ventricosus. The sequence goes on along the minus strand of BGPR01006828.1, from coordinate 67,938 downwards.
GAGTATTTGGTGTTCTTTTGTCAGCGACATAATTATAAATTAAAAACTAAAAAGAAGAAAATTATTTTAGTTACATTTGCATCCTGTTATGAAGCAACACGAGGGCTATTTTGGGACGGTCCTTGTAATTTTGAACCGTGGTGAGATGACGAGGATGACACCTTCGCCCAAATCCTCTCTCCAAAATTTAGCGCCACACCAGTGGGAGGGCATTTGACCCCGACCGATATAGCGTGCAACAAGCCCACTTACACGGTCGTTTTTCGGAGGAATCGCGTTTCGAATCTGGAACTCTCAGTTCCCAAAGCCAAAATCTTACCACCAGGCCACCGCAACCCTGGAAACATTAGAATACAAAATGCTACTTTTTAGTACAATAAAAATTGTTTTTTTAAAAAATTGCTTTTATTACATTCATTCTGAAGTTTATTAAAACCATAAATGGCCCTTTCTTTCTCCCATATTTCTCATATGTCAGCGATTGATTTAAACGATTTTGCTCTTAGGAAGCTTCTTTTATCCCATGAATGCTCATTCTTTATTGTACTATTCAGATAACTATCGTTAAAATCATTTTGATGAGAGGGATATTCAACTGTAAGTCGAATAATAATTTTCAATTTCTAAGAGGTTTCATTCGAGTAATAAGTACCAAATAAAACCTGGAGCTACTATACATCACAGACTTCCATCAGACTTTTAAAAAAAACTTCTCTATTTTTTTTTAAATTCATGCAGAAATCCATCACAGTTCGTAGGCTTTAAAAATAACGATGCTTAACCGAAACTGAAAACATTTATTTCAGTAAATGATGAATTGAAACTAGCTAACGGAATTATGCAACCTTCTTAAACAAAGCGAAATATCAGAATAAGGAAGAAAAACTGGGAAAAGACCAAACGATTCTTTATAAATTGTGCATAATGCGCAATTTTCATGGAACTCGGTCGTGACATGACACGGTTTAGGAAAAATAAAATAAATACTTCTAAGAAGTACTCAAAACGCTCTCAGATCAGAAAATTTGCTTTTCGATTTTATCAGATGCCCTAGATGTCTTTGTGTAAAGATTTTATTAGACCAAAAATCATCGCCATCAAAGAATGGATGCATTGCCAAATAACTTTGCCAACATTGGAGCTGCATTTCAGATATAATTATAGCTGAATCCGCTGGCTTAGTTTATTGTTAATAATTTACACTTACAACTTAGCTTATTATTAACATTTAATTAAATATAAAAATTCCTATATAGCTTATAAATATAGCTTATTATTAATATTCAATTAAATATAAAATTCTGTATGTTATTTTGAATGAAATTTACATGTTTAACCCCTAGAACAACGAATTTATTTAACCTCCTAATTAGATGGCATATCCTATTTAGGATATTTATTGTTATCTCAATTCATATAAGAATGATAAAGAACCTGAAATATTTAAACGTGTTGAAGCAATTTTTATCTTTTAAATTAACTGCTACTTTAACACATTTACAAATATAAATATAAAAAATCTTGTAATTTGATGCTCGAATTAGAAAAGTTATTGCAGGTTTAGGATTAATTTACTATATTTATTTGTATTCTACAACAATGTTGGAACGTGACTTTATCCCAACCCACTATAGATTTTATGCGATATTTTGTATTTGTAATTGCGTTTAACTGCGGGAATGATTCAAACAACGAAGCAAAGTGGATTGTGTAACAATTTTTAGGAATCGATAATTTGGGAGCGAGCAAGGAATGGAATCCTTTAGTTTCAAATCTAAAAAGAAAAGTAAACACGATGAAAACAATTGAAAAATAATTTATGTAAGATTCAGTTTATTTTCTCAAATCTCATAGAAGGAGGAAAAAGGTTAAAGGAATAACACAGCGTTTTTTCTTCTTCTAAATTTATGATGTTACCATGGCTTAAAACTCAAGTGAAATCTTACTGTGCTATGTTTTATAGATGAATTAAAGATTTGAAACGTTATTTAAAAAGGTGGATGCATCTTTCAATAATGCGGCCGTTTTAGATGTTGCCGCGATAATAATGCATTTGAAATGCGAAAAATGATTAAATGTATATCACTAAATTAACGTTTAACATATTGATGTACAGTAGTGGCCATTTAACACACACACCCATAGATTTTGCCATATTTTATAAGCGGGGATGGCACAATCACTTAAAAGATGACGCAGTGGCAAAGCAAATGACACAATCATGCGTTCTTTTTCCATTTCGATCAAAATTACTTTCTTTTCAACGGTATGATTTGCAGGGCCGCATTGATAAATAGGCAAAGTAGGCAACTGCCTACTTTGCCTATTTATCAATTATCAACTGCCTATTTTTATTAACTTTTATAGTTGATAATTTAATAGGCAGTTGCATAATAGGCAGTTGATAATTTATAATTTATCAACTGCCTATTTTGCCTATTATTAACCTTTTGCCTAAAAAGTTAGGGGCCCCTCACTTTTTTGGGATCCGAGGCCTCGAGATTTTTTATTTATTTTTGGGGTGCTTTCAGAATACTTTAATTTAGTGTTTTCATTTAATTTCCAAAGACGGTGCACTTGAACTCATTGAAATCAAAATCAAGTATCGTTTAAATTTTGGAACATTATTCTAAAAACATTCCTAATTAATTATCTCTTGCAAATTTTATATTAGGTTTTTTTATAAATTTTAAAAAAAATATGTTGCTTTCTAATTTGAAAAATGTCCAATCCTATAATTAAATAATAATTAGACTGTCTTAAAAAATGTATGTCATTTTTTTTTACTATTTTGTATAAAATTACCTTTAAATTTTAATTTTGCATTTTTTTATTAACGATACACTTAAACAAAATCTCTTAAAAGCGATCCGCAATCAAATGGTTTTGTATTTCATCTCATCAAAAGTTGATACTTTGAAACTGTGTAAAAAGAGATTAAATTATAAAATCAATACTAAAATATCTGGTTTTTGAAATTGGAGAGGGAAAAAAGAGGCCCTGAGACTTGCATTGTTTAAGGGCCCCTTTAATGCGCCCCTGATTATTTGCAAATATATATTTTTTATATTACTAAAAAATATAAATGGTAAATTTGCATTGGCCACTATTATAAATTACTTAATATATATTCTTTTTTTCCTCTCAGAAACGTCTCTAACAGATAACAAATGGAAATAATGTCGGTGTGATCCTCTATGTGCAACTGTAATGTCACATCTCTCATTACTTTCCAGCTGTCTTATAGTTGCCATTTATGGAAAAACAGTACATAAACGATTCTATTCACTTCATCGAGTTATACAAAGTTAATCCGTAATATAAATATTCGATTCTAAGTAATAAATATTTATTTCAATGAGAGATTGTCTTTTCTGAAAAGTACATCGAAAAATCAGTTATGACATTTAGGAGAATGAGAACAAAGAGTGAATATTTTTTCGGAACTTCAGTCCCGGGATGTTCTAGATATTGGCGGAAAGGAGTTGGGGAGACAAAACTCAATTAACTGTTTTTGTAAAAAAAATAAATATAACAATGAAAGATTAAAGTAATTAATTTGCAAAAGAAAGCAGAAAAAGATTAAGATGCATAACCAATACATTTTCTATTACTTTTTCTTCAGAATGATTATCATTCATTCAATCATATTCATTGTCAACTTCTTCGAAATACAAATTAGTTTAAAGATATAGTTTCTCGCTAACTCGACGTAATTTTGGTGGTATCACTTCGATTGATTGATATTGGTAATTAACACTACCACCATTTTTTTTACATCTAGCTTATCAGATTCTTGTGAGAGGTTACTTTTTTGGCCGCATAAAGTTCCAGGTATATTAAGTAAAAATTTAAAATAAGGAACACGGTTCTCATAAAAATGTGCAAAACTCTCTTAACCCATTTGTCTTCTGCCTTGTTTTAGTAAAGATCTGTTTGCAAATTCTAGTCGAACTACATATTGTTCCAAGTTCATAACTGCCATATTATTCATGTTCATCAGATTTTTCTTAGATGCATTGCTGTTGACACTCATGATGACATAAGCTTAAACTTCACTGAAATTAATATTATTCAAAAGAAAGATGATACTGAACTGCCGTTATTCATTAAGATTGGGTGACCACACTCTGTGTTAGTGAAAGTTGAGAAAAACTTCTTGATAGTTTAATCTTCAGGGGGCGTGGTGAGAGGTGGGACAGCAGGGTGTAAATGCACCTTGGGAGAGGGAAGCAGTAGCGGCAATTGCGAGTTATAAATGGGGGGAGGAGCAAAAAACTTATCGACAACTAAAAGTACCGGGGTGTTCAGGGGATAGACAACAAAATTTAAAAATGAATCAACAAAACAAGCAAACTTTTCCTGACACTATTGCTTTTTTATAATTCATAGTTTTAGGCATCTAAAATAAAATAAAAATTTAATTATTTCCGCAAAAAGGGGGGGGTACCCTCGCCCCCCCCCCAATCGCCATATGTTGGGGGGGGAGCGCCATCAAGGCAATATCTTTGCGTTTATTTCTCATTTTTTATGCCAGAAAAGAAAGAATCAGACAGAGATAGATGAAGGGGAATAATATATCCAGGGCGGCATTAAACGTTGCTACGCAACTTATATAGTTAATATTTTTTTTTAGTATGAAATATATACCGATAAGTAAAAATCCGTGCAATAATTCAAATTCGAGAGAAATCCGGGATACTTTTTCAATCCGGAACAAAGATGTCGAAATTCGAGACTGTCCAGGAGAATCCGGGACGTCTGGTCACTCTACTAAATACAACAGTCTGAGAAAAAAAAGCCACTTACTTCCAAGAACTCCGTTAGTGAAGAGGACGAAAAACACTCCATACTTTATCAAAGAAGCCATCCTTCTAGACTGAAAGAGTTGTCGCAAAGTGAAAATACTCCAAACAAAAGAATCACACACACACAAGAAACCAATATCTTGGCACCGGAACTGAAAACAAAATTCCTTTTTCTCAGGACCTCAGGAAATTCAAATCCTGAAACAATAGCTGCGATCGAGAATTCCCCATTTTATTACGCGTGACTTCTGACAGCTGAAAACCACCTTCTAAATGGTTATTTCCTTTTTCATTTCGATTAATGGGGAAATTTTTAGTTTGGCGACGTCCGGGTTGCCAAAGGCGCGCGAATATGCGCACCATGGGTGAAGGTCAGATAAGATTTTTCTGAGTGACCTTTTCACCACTCTCTCGCTCTCTCTTACCGAACTGATTTCGTCACCGATAGTCCACCACAACCAATTATAATGTGTAAATAGCATTTTTCTAGCGCATCATTTATTTCCTGCTAATACGTAATGCGTATCCGAGAACCGTTAGCTACGATTCATCACTATAAAAAGAGAAAATGACGTGACAATACGTAGTGGCGTAGCGACCAGGGGCTAAACAGAGCACAGATGGCCGGGCATCATGGAGTCAAACATTACTGTTCTTATGTCAATTTTAAAGTAAAATGTGTTTAAGGGGTGTACATTGATAGGGGACGTTGAAGTGCTAAATAAATAAAACACGAAAAAAATGGGTAGGTAATGATTTATTTCACTCGCATAAAAAATCAATAAAATTTAAACAATCTAATAAAATGAACCCGTAGAGTAATAAAAAATATGCGAGAATAATCCTTTTTAGCACAGTCATATTTTAAAGTTGTTTTTTCTCTCTGAATTATATCATTTTCTTCTTTCACGTAATTATAAAATTGGGCGCAAGTCATCTTAAAATTATAATGACAAATCAAAATTGCTTCAGTTGTCTCTCCACTGATAACCCGTTTCTTCCGTCTGACCATTGAGTTGACATTAGGGAAAATATTCTCTCCACATTTGCTATGTGGGGTGGAATGGCAAATACGTATCCGCGTAGCTTTATTAGACATGACTTATCACTATACTTTGTATCTGCAGAAGACTTCAGACATTTCTCTTTCACACTCAATTTCATAGTTGCTTCGCAGTTTTGGTTGGTATTATTTTTCTCTAAATAATCTTTTAGACATAGAAACTTGTTGAATAAAATCCCAGTGTTGCAAATAGCGATGTTTCTTACTCGTAAATATGCAATAGTACGTTCTATTTCTTCCCGGTGTCTCACGCAGAGAAAACGGGACAAATAGTAATACGGGACTGAGTAGTGAAATACGGTGGCAGTCTCGTATATACGGGACGCATGGCAACCCTACATATACGCTTGTTAAGCTACTGATGAAAATTGGGATAAAAAAATCATATTTTTTTCCGAGCTCCAACTACCCTCGTTATGCCACTTGCGTTGGCAACAAAAAGTTAATATGTTTATCAGTTATAATTATCAAAATTTAACAAAGATACTAACTATAAATTAAATAGTCAAAAATTAATTAAATCTTAATTAAAAACTCCACTAAAAACTTTCTTATTTATAATTTTTTTACCTTTTAATTTATATTTCTATTATTTATTTAATATGTTTATGTCACTTTTGAAATGCAAATACGCGGAGGGGACGAAAGAATATCATGCCCCGGGTGCTGTTTACATAAGCTATGGCACTGATGACGACGGAGGGGGGGCGAAAAATCATATTTTGACCCGGGCGCATCTTGTCATCGCTACACTGATGAAGCGGTGAAGAAAAGAGCATGTTTACAGATAAATAAGTTATAAAATAGTGATGGATTAACTTCTTCTGTATTAGCCATCACCCCGGACGAAATAACTGATCTCACCTGCAACTAAAAATTCGCTATTATGTTTAGTTTAATTATATTTACGTCACGTTTTGAAGCAACACTAGGGCTATTTTGGGACGGACCTCATAATTTTGAATCGCGGTCAGATGACGAGGACGACACCTGAGCTGGCACTCCCTCTCGAAAGCACCACACCAGCAATGAGCTCGGCGATCTCTTCGCCAAATTGGCTAGTGTTGAGGGTGAGGGGATGGATATTCCACATCCTTACACCTTTGTCAAATTTATTCTTAAAAAGAAATTACAAGAAGATTGGCAAATTTATGATGTAGCATATGAAACAGTTTCTAGAAACCGGATCAGGGGTTTTGTTCCTTGCGTGGGTACAAAGAGAGGAGATTTTGAAACACGCACTTCCGTTAGTGAAAACATTACAGTCGTACGATGGGTTGACAACTCTGCAGTCACTGTGGCCTCAAATTGCCATGGTCATTTCCAGTTGACAAAATTTCAAAACTCCAGCACATCAGGAAGTGAATGAAAAATTGATTATAAAACTTCCATCTTTACAAAGATGAAGCCAGGCAAGTTAAAATAAGTGCGCAAATACTGCCAATTTCATTAAATTTTCGCAAATAATGAATTTATTTCAGGCGACTACATAATCCCAAATAGATGTTTTGATATTCTACTGTGTTAAATCCAAATAGCTTTTGTAATTAAAGATAATTGGGAAATTTAGTTCCACGAAAACAAATAATTGCTGACTTTTGCATCATTACACAGCTTGCGAAATATAAACAAATTCTACTGCGTCCTTTCATTCTTCCCAACAAAAAAAGAGAAAAGATACCCTTAGCGAACAAAGGAATAGCAAAGTGAGCAAAATACTAAGAATTCTCTGGAAATTAGGAGAAAGTGTGAGTATTTCCTGATACGGACGGACTGGTCATTTGAATCAGATTCTTGAACTCTCAATAAGAAAAAGGACATCGAAAATTAATTTTAAATAAATGCTGAAGCACATATCACACGGACAGCTACCGTGCTCTATTCTCGTGAGCATGAGCACAATGCCACTCAGCAAAAAAGTTGTAGCACGTGACGCGTTGAGACAACCGGTCAGACAGGATTTCGGTCATCGTTGAGCCATTTTTGGCAAACTACGTCACCGTCAAAGTCACACCCGATTGGTTTGAATTTCCGCTGCTCACGATTTTACGTCCCCATCGTGTGCATTTTCAAGCTGGTTGAATACAGCCCACGATTTCCGTCATCTTGCCGGACCGGTCCACGTGCTACAAACTTCTTTTCTGAGTGGCATTGTGATCGTGCTCACGATAAAAGAGTACGATAGCTCTCTTAGGGTGCTGCAGCTCTGGTGAGCAAGATGCCAGTAAACTCAAAAGAATTAATTGTTGAAATCGAACTACAAATAGATGCCATCTGTAAACAAAAAATAAGTCACCCCAAAAGTATTTTAACATTAATTGTTTTGATTCAAAATTATTTCAAATGTATAAAGCAAAATTTAAAAGGGAGAGGAGCTAATTTTTATTTTATTAATTTTAATTATTAATTTTTAATTATTAGTATTAATTTTAATGTTTTGTCCCAAAGAACAAAACATTGATTCTGCTGTCCTGAAGAAAAATTTTCAAGCAAGGATTTCGTTTAAGATATACTGTTGCCTTTGTCTTAAATTGTCGGTATCGATGCTATTAAGTAAACCAACAGAGTACCGAAACAGTTCAGTGCTCATCCATTATATCCATATGATCGTCCCTCTCGACAGCCATTTTTACTTTGGCATGGAATTTTGGTCCCATAGACATAATGTAAAATAACACCTAAGAAAGGCCATTCAAAATCCCTCTTAAGCAGGACATTCACGGCGACACCGTTCCACACCATTTGGAAGGCCTCGCACCAAAACCCAACGTCGTTGGTTTTCCACTTGGCACATTCGGTCATAAAAATTAAATACTATCCTGGAGAAGGGGAGCGATGTTTTCTCACAAAAGCGCAAACCACAACTTAGGGAGTGAAGCTATCTCGGGAAGAAGGGGCGGGAGTCCCGTTTCGAAAGCAGGAGGAAGGGTGGGCACAGTAGCCCTAGGGGATTGAAGTGACAGGGTATGTGTTTTGCATGGAGTTTTCGTGAATGAATTACCTAAATGGATGAGCTGAAAATGGGAACGATGTGGAGTGATGTACTCCAAATGGACTGGAACACTCCCTTCGTGAATGTCCAGCTTTGGAGGCGGGGTGGTCGCCTCTTCAGTGGGTTCAGTAAAATCCATTACTTTCGGTACTATGGCCTTGGATCTTTTATTAAAATGGAGGAAAGAAAGAACAAAAAAATATATGCACACAAAAATAACACAGGAAATCAGATCGAAGCCAATCATTCCTTTCCCAATGCGAAGAGAAGGGTAAGCTTCGACTTCTACCAGGTTATAGGGCGTTCAAGAGTTCGTTTGTACCTTTCGGGCCTGATTCCGACTCGGACAAAGAAGTTGCTGATATGGGTTACGACCATCAGCAAATGAAACTTTCAGCTAAACAGACTTTAGGAAAAAATGGATTATATTACGGCCCATTCCTCACAACTACCGTCGTATCACTTAGGAATTTACTTTTCCAATTCAAAAATAAAATGTAAAAAGTTACTTCCAGTAAAGCTGAACTAATTGGCATTATAAATATTCGATTCTTTTGAGAAACGGAGATGATTGGATGTGATGCATGCTGATTGTTCGTTCAAATCTACAAACTACTTGGCGCTCTTGTTGCCGTCATGCTGAATTCCCTCCTTAATTTTTCATAAGTCATTCTTTTGTGTTTCTCCAAAAACGGAGGAGTCGTGCTGCCATCTATGTTTCACCTCGGTGAACTAAAAGTTTGGTATTTCGACCAGCGACGCCAAAATCGGTTCACCACCCTATGTCGCAATAGTGTTGGCATTTCGGACTTTTTTAGATTGAACTCGTTCCTATAAAATTGCCTTATTATACACGTGCTCAAATCTCATTCCGTCACTAATTTCTAGTTTTCCACAACATCATTCGGCTTTCATAGCCATAAGTCAAATACTTAGTAGCTAAATGCCAGTCTCCTAAATTCCATGCCTTTTAAAGCACTCAATCTGAATAGAAGCGTATGTTTGTGCTGGTACTCAAGAAAAGATGTAACAGCAATTGATCCAAGCAAACACAAATTATATCTTTTTTTTCAATAAAAATTGAAACTTGTACTTTTCTCTTAGATGATTCTTAAAACTCAATTTGTCAGAGATAAAGAAATAGGGCTCGTTTAAATACGTATATTGTACTTCCAAGAATAAAACCCTTTCAGAGCGTCCAGCTCTCCGAGCCAACAATATTCCTAGAAACGGAGGGTGGCTGCTGTAGAGATTGACAAACTATTTCTGAGTACACTATAAAAGGTGAGCATCAGTATGTGGTCCTTGGCTGTGTATATAAATACTGAATTCTCGTTATCAACACCAGGGAAAACTGATTTACTCTATGTAACACAGTGGTTATCAAATTTCGGATAAACGCTGTGTTATCTGATGATCTGTGTGATATCCTCCTATGCTCTCAATGAATTGTGAAATCTTAAATAATGAATCCCAGGATGATTTTTGCGATAATTTATATGCATATACCTATTTTTAAGGTGAAGTTTTATTTTTATATTTACATAATTTGCCTTTTGTTAGTCCGATTCAAATAATATGTGTTCTTGTTTTTTTTTCTGTGTCTTCACTCGCTTTCTTATTCTCCTTTATAAACGCGCCTCTCTGTTTAGCTCCTAACGTCTTCAGTACTCCCATATCGTAATGCTTTTTCTTCTTCTATACATGTCAGCTTTCATCTTGTATTGAGCATCAGTTCTCTCATTCGCCTTCATCTCGTTGTCGTCAAACATTTTTGTTTGTAATATTAAAAATTGTAGCATTGATTATTGCAGTACTTAACGGTCGACAGTCGCTCTAAATTCTTTTACTTAATTTTGTACAGATGTGTCGACCCCATTGATCCAATCTAATATGACAATCTAGAAAACAGCCTATACAATTTTTTATCAAGTTATTTAATAGACACTTGGATTTATGAACTGCTTCTGATTTCTGTTTCTCATCTCCTCCGACTGCTTGCAAAGTTGTATGGAAACTGCTGTAACCTTCTGACAAGGCCTTTGATAGCCCTTACACACCACTTCGTGTCAGCTACTCTTTTTAAAACCAGTGACGAGTCCTGCTACCATATTTCTTTTCAAGATGTTTCTGCAGTCCCCCCTCTCCCAACGATTGGCTGACGCCGAAAAACAGTTAAACAGTAGGGTGAGCCGAAAAAATTCAAAAATTTTTTTTCACACCGTAATACCGCGGAAAAGTTGCGAATTGGGAAGACTAAAAAGGGGTAAAAAAAGAAATAATCGCATGTGCTCTAAAGTTTGCCGAAATTTCGAAAAATTCACATTTTTGCGATAATTTTTAACATTTTTCAATTGTAATTTTTCAATTCTTGTGTATTAGAACCACAGAAAATAATGTTTAAATATTATTTAAATCCATTAGCAACTTCCGGTCGCGCATTGCCTTCAAATTTAATGAAATTTTGAAAAAAAATTTGCAAATAAAGGTAGATTACAGTTCAAGGGAAAAAATACTACCAATTTACCTGGTGTTTTTGTTTGTTTGTTTTCTTTATTGAATGCAAGTTTAAATGTTTAAAAACAAATTATTTTAGACCATTAGTAATATTTATAAAAATATTTTTTATTGAAAAAACTTTTTGAAAAAATTTTTTGTGTGAAGAGTTCTCAGTCCAAGAAAATCATATTGAACATCTCCGTTTTCACTCATTCTTAGCTGAAGGTAATCTAAAATCTGATTTATGGGCGAAGTTAGGCATGGTTGACCTTGAGAGCAGAGTCGATCCTATCTAGTCATCCCTAGACTCGGCTAGGTTTAGCAAACTCTAGCAAACTTTTCCTGAGGCTTCTGTCACGAGTTTCACACATCGTTCACTGCTTTTGCGAACTGGACATGTCTTGAATGTTATATCCCAATTAGGGACTGAGTCACTTTGAATATGTGATTTAATCTCATCGTCACTGCTATCTTTTAATAATGGGGGAGAAGATAAATCACAGTCTATCCAGTTAATTATTTCCGAGTAGTCTTGAGCCTTGAAATTGAGTTTTGGCGGCATGAATGTTCTGATAGTTGTTCTCTTTTGATCTAACTGTCTCGCCTTTAGAATTCGTAGAAGTCCGAGCTCTCTTATGAGTTTTGTATTATCTTGTGTCATGGCTAACATTAAATGTTCTGGATGAGCGAAAAAGCCATTCCGTTTGATCACAGCGCCGACAAGATTACGTAGATCTTCAAAAGATTGTATTGGTTGGTTCACAAGTTTTGGTCCCTCTCTAAAGTATTTACTCGTGTTAATACTAAACCATATTGGCATGTAAGACTTCAAAATAAATACAACTATTTCTTGAAGTTCAGGTGTGGGACTTTCTTCACTTAAGTACAATCTGAGAGTTCTATTTGCTGTTGTCAACCACCTCGAATGTGACAAGGGACCAGGATCTCGTACAGCCAAATCCTGTTTAGCGTTTTCCAATTTCATTGCCAGTAGAGGCCCCGCAAAGCAACTTCGCACCAGGACGGCTTTTGTAAAGGGCCGCCCTTGGTCATAGGAATCGCTCTAAATATTTTAAGAATTGCCACAGTCAGGAACAAGGACCTCTCACATTCTTTGAGAGAATCAACAGTTTTCTCTGATTTCCTAACTACACTTTCCCATTTTGCTCGCCATATTTTGAATTCTGATTTTAACTGAAACTTCGAACTTTTTAAAATACCTATTGTGCTTTAAAACTGCAAGAATAATATCATTGTCGTTGTGGTTTACATTCTTCGATGATATAAGACCTTCCAGAATAAAATTCATTAACAGTCTGGGTTAAACCTTAACTCAAGTTCGGAAATAAAATGATCAACTATAGGTATAAATATCACTCGTCTTGAATATTCTTCAGCATTGCTTGAAGGGACATTTTCTCAAGTTGTTATCTTGCCACATGTTCTAGGAACCTTCATTTTCTGTAATATAGTCAGATACACTGGTGCCCAAAAGTTAAACATAATTCGTTAAATGCAAAAAATTTGGAATTAACACGGGTGCAATGGTTCAAAATCAGTTGCGGAGAATCGTAGGACGTACAATCGAAGGAACTCACGTTTTACAGTGACGATTCGGTCACGAGAGCATTCAGGGCAGAAAGTCAGTAGAGGTTCAACAGAAAGTAACGAGGATGAAAATGATTTGGGACCACCCAGTTTCACAAAAAAATGATAATGATTTGTAACCAGTGGTGGCTCGTCCATTAGGGCTGCAGAGCAGCAGCACCCACAGGAATTATTTTAAAAGCTTATATTTTCGTTTTTATTCTTATCTGCTTACTTTCCCACTCCGAGAGTTCAATGATAAATGAAAATGAGGGGGAAAGTGATGAAAACATGAAAAGAAGAAAGAAAATGAATCAAAATGTAAGAGAGACACAGGTTAGAGCTGCAAAGCTGATAGTCCTCGAAAGCATCAAAATTCGCCCACTTCGTACAGCTGAGCGATAAATGGGGGAAAAGCAACCCTTTCTCCCCTAGAATTTATAGGACCCAGAGCTGCAGTCCAACTAGCTCTAGTTGGCGTGGGGCCAACTAAAAGAGAAAAATACTCTTTTATTATTATTATTATTTGCTCCCACCAAAAGTTTATCTTCGCTTTCTCTTAATGTTTTTCTTTTCGATTTCTCTCTTGCGTTGTTTATGTGTTTCTGTTTCCTTCATGCTGCTTCGATAGAAACATATCTGGTTTATTGAGTATTCGTTTTCTTTTGTTAGAAGTCACCCTTCGAAAAGGGATATGTAGATAATTTTCTAAAATATTATTCAGATGAAAATTTTTATAAGGAGGGATCAATCTCATTATCATTAAAGGTAAGAAAAAATTAAGGTTACAGATCTTCAAGACATATTTTCACAGCTTTCGCTGAGCGAAAAATTGAATATAAAAATGAAGGTCGTGTTATGCCGGATTAGAACATTGTTCAGTCGTCTTAAAGTAAGAAAACCCAGTATAGTACTAACGAACATTTTTGTAACACTGCTTATTTCGGAGTTGACGAACCGCAATTGCTTGTAATTTTCATCAATGGTTTTGTTTTCTGGGAGCAATACTTGTATAAATTTTCGTAAAAATAGCACGTATGTTCGGATATAATGTTTTTCTTTAAATCCCCCAATTTTTCTGGATTTTTTTGAGTATAACATTTAAAGTTTTCAATAAATTTATATCTATAAAATTTACAAAATGCGTGACAATATATCAACGGGGTTTTATAATTAAAAGTAATTACTAATCAGTAAAAATAAAAGTAATTATTTTGAATATTCGAGGAAATATGAGTATTTGAAGTAACTAATTTTTAACTGCACATGTGCAGAACATAGTGCAATTTTTCTTTCATAATCTCGAAGCCAGATGTATAGGGTAACTTATATGAAAATTCGATTCAGACGATAACGATTCAGAAAGATATCGGCACAGTAGCGATTTGAATTTCAATTGCTCTCTAAGAAAATTTAAATGATAAGGGTTTTTCCATAAATTAATAGATTTTAAATTTAAATTTTCGCATGGATAGTTAACATAATTCTAACCTTTTTACAATCCAGTATAACTATCTGAAGATTCAAGTTTAAAAAATAGCAATTTATTATCTCAACAGGAAGTTTCTTTTCTCCACTGAAAACTGCCTCAGCAATCGTCGTAGTAGTACAATCGCCGTAGAGTTATATATCAGCAGGTGCGGCGTTAGAATCTGCCCGATGGGGGGGGGGGGCCGGGGCTCCCCGACAGGGGAGCACGGCCTGCTGTACAAGGGAAAGAGCGTGATGATGACCATCTCAAATTTCCGCCAGATATTTATTTATCTACATGTTGAATAAGCTCGTTGCGTGAACGGGATATAAAAATTTTTCCCGACGGGTTCGTATAATATCTCCGACAGGGGAGCCCTTCCCCCTCCCAGACACCCCGTTGGCGCCACCCCTGTATATCAGTATGAAGCACTTGAATACTGCAGTATTCAGTGAGTTCCTCGAAAGCCCTGCATAAACTTCTTGCCCCTCAGCCACAGTTGAGAGAAAACGAAAAATAAATATTTATTCAGTTTTATTAAAAACACACAACACGTCAGTTTGTACAACATTCTGAGAGGGGATTCATCCCCTCTCATTCTTCATCCCCGTAAATACGCACTTGTGTCTGGATAGTTATTATATTGCAATTACTTTTCTGCAAAATCTAGATAAGAAAAGTCAAAATAAAAACTCAATAAAAAGCATTCTGGACCGTCTATAATTTAGGACCCGAAGGGGGGCTTGAACTCCCAAAGCGCCCCTCCGGATCCACCCTTGTTCAGAACCACATATGGTAAACACGTGTCTCCAAGCAATGCGTAGGTTCTCTGCTAATAGTGATTGTAAGGGAGAAAATGGTAGGGGCGGAGGGGCAATAGGGGCGGTTCTGATGGTCATTAATGGGATACCCCCCACACCACCACTATCGTTTTCTTGGGCCGTAAAAAGTACGTTTCTGAACAAAGAAATGCTCCTTAAAGGATGAAATGTCCTTCTGCGTCTCGATTTTTCTTAGCGTGAGATTATTTACTGCTTAATAAAAATATCGACCAATTTGAAAAGCGATGTTGTCGAAATTCGAACCGCTGCTAGGTGGAAAGATATACCTTAACAGAATTTTTGACTTATTTTCACAGAAACAAATCTTTCACAGCCAATAAGGTAGGTCTTATTTATCATTTTGTTTTGGATAATATTTCAGAGTAAATATTTCAGCGATCAATTTTCCTACAATTCCATGAGCTAATTGGGCTCCAGAAAAAATATGAAATCGTATGAATTTTATAAGAATGCGAAAGATTTTCATATATCGAAGTTTAATATTGCTATAAGTAATATATATGTGTAAGTTTTATTAAATAAAAAGTAACATTCTAATTTCGCTTAAATTTATTACATTTGTTTTTTATTCAGAATCAAGATCATGGATGTCAGTGGTGTAGTCGCAAAATAAGTGGTGCCGGAACGCTGTAACCTGGGTGACGAAAATCGGGCTGTTTTAAGGACACATTTTCACAATTTTTTTTTTTTTCCTTATTTATCTCTCATAAAAAATAATAAAAAGCAGTCCGGAACGGCGTTCCAGCTCCACTACACCCCCTGATGAATTTTAATCAGTGTTCTATACTCATTATCTTTGTAACGATTTGACTCTTGATTACTGAATTATGTCCATATATTAATATGGAAAATCTATAAATCTTCTATCTAAATCTATAAATATTAATATGGAATATCAATAAAATAATTAAATCTATGAAATATCACATTCATAAAGTATATTTTTTATAGGAGCGTATTTGAAAAGTTGTGTGATATATAGCATACTCTTACCAATAATAATTAATATAATTTAACAAAAGATATTAAAAATTAATTAAATTTTTTGTATTAGACAGGATGGCGCATATGCAAAAACTTCTAATAAAATACAAAAATAAATACTAGAATACAAAAAAAGAAAAAAAGAAAATAAATACAGAAGAAACAGAAGAATTAAACAATAGCGATAACAATACACCTTTTTGCACGTCCAACGCAGCAGTATCCAGTGATTGCATCAACATTACTGTCCAACAATTAACCAACAATTCACTATAGAATTAAACAACAATAAAACCGTGCTCTAATAACTAAAATACATAAAAGAAAACAATCAGGATATAAAAGAAAATACGATTAAAATGGAAAAGAACTCGAATGGCGAACTTTTTCGAAGACCACTCGCCACCGGAGTTCTAATACGGATAAATTTTCTGTCAAGGGTACGACTACAAAGTCAAAAATTATACCCCTTGTGCCCTGAATTTATCCATTAACTGAAATATAGGAAAAAAACTTAACAAAATCCTTTATAACAAATCCAATAGAGAGACTATAGAACGTAAATATTTACCCTCTGCCGAAATATTACCAAGAATGAAAGACGATATCGATAACATACAAGAACAAAGAAAGAAAAAGTCTAGAGGCTAGCATACCTAGCTCCATCTATGAAGAAAAATTCGAACCAATTGCCAGAAGAATAAAAGCTCTTCAAACTTTTTAAATAACTTATTGACGTTAAAGAAATTATTTGGGTAACCGTTGCCTTTTAAATTATTCTTTAAATTATCTAAAGCTTTAACAAAAGTTGAACGGTTATTACAAATGTTTTTTTATTCTATTAATTTGAGAAAAAAAATTAATTTCTAATATTAGAAATTCCATTTTGACTTTGTAGTCGTACCCTTGACAGAAAATTTATCCATATTGGAACTCCGGTGGCGAGTGATCTTCGAAAAATTTGGCCATTCGAGTTCTCTTCCATTTCTTCCATTTTAATTGCATTTTCTTTTATATTCTGATTGCTTTCATTTATGTATTTTAATTATTAGAGCACGGTTTTATTGTTGTTTAATTCTATAGTGAATTGTTGGTTAATTGTTGGACAGTATTGCCGATGCAATCACTGGATGTTGCTGCGTTGGGCGCGCATAAAGGTACATTGTTATCGCTATTGTTTAATTCTTCTGTTTCTTCAGTATATTTTTTCCTTTTTTGTATTCTATTATACTCTAACCAATATATTTATCATAATTTTTAAGTGAAAAGAACTGGAAATCACTTATCAATTTAAATTTTTCATTACCAACTGTTGACTATGCTTTTATGAAATTGAATTCTGAAATGTTTCACAATTTTAAAAATATGCTTTTACACTGGATTTCGATATTTTCAATTTTTTTATGTTTTCATTTATAAAATTAAAATCAAATAGTAGTAATAATCTGTTTTGCTACTATTTGAACTGATTTTATAAATTTTGGTTTACGTCAAATAGCTCTTTAGTTGAGTTTCAGTTACTAGTATTCAATTGCTATATTCTATTTATTAAATTTTATAAAAATTACAAGGGTAAAAAGAATTTAACTTAGAATACATTGTTTTTTAGTTAGCTTTTGAAGCATCTATTACTAAATATTAAAAGAACGAAAAATAATATCATTTACTGACTGAATTCAGATACCCCCTACTAACAGTTTTGATGCAGATGTGTTTTCTGATGCACTACAATGTTTGTATGTATATTTTTCCACTTCGCCTCATCGAAGTGAATATTTGTAAAAGCACATAACTCATTTTATTCTTAAAACCAGTGTCGTCTCAACAAATTCGATCGCCCTGAGCTAGAGGTATCTGGAGCCCCATCAGAACTGTAACAAGGAATCTGAGCAAACAGAAATACCTACCTAATAAAAAAAAAGTCACCTGCTCTCTGATTAATGCCTTAAATTTTGCAAATCGATACTTTTTAAAAATGGGATTTCTCAAACCAGTTTCCGTATTTATCGATTGTATACATAATTAATTGTTCTCGATTGTATACATAATTTCTATTCGATTCTATATATTTATTTAATGTAAAATTACAATAATATACTTATTATATAAATTAATAAAATAAAACACTTATACAATTTTTGGTTAGCCCTATGAATAAGACGGCCCTGCTTAAAACGGTCTATGAATCACGACGTAAAAGCCGAACTGAAGGACTGAAACTTTGAGATTTATCTCTTGTTTACGAAGCATTGGAAGAGATATCTTAAGTTTGTTGTTGAATTATTGTTGTTTAAAATTCGAATTATTGAATATTTTTCTTCTTGTGTAATTTGAATACCATTTGTTAACTGAAAAAAAATCACTACATTTTTATAATGCACTGTGAATATGTAAGTGCGCATGCATTTTTCTTTGCCTAGGGTCGCAAAGAACACTTGCACAGGCCCTGTACATCGCAGACATTGGGTAGGAGGGGCCTCAAAAGAATTTTGCGCCTGTGGCCTCATATTGTCAAAATCAACTACTATTCATGACAAAATGTATAAAATTCCAGATGCTTCTGAATTTGTAATGACCTTTGGATTAGGGATGTAACAAATAGTGATTTGGCTGAACAACCGAATACCGAATATTCGGTAAAATACCAAATTTTTAAAAACATTAAATGAAATATTTTTCAAATTTTAAATGAAAAAAATTAAGATTAAGTAAAATAGTTTTTTTATTATTTGTATATTTTTAGAAATGTTAATGCTTTTATGTATATTTGTAATATTTTAAATATCTGAATTCCAATAATAAGAAATGAGAAATAATCATTATTTTGGGATTTCTTCAAAAAAATAAAAGAGTCATCATTGCAGAACATGACAATGACAAACACAGAAGAAAATTAAACTACTAGAAGTAAATTCCTATTTTTATAAAGAACTTCAAATAGGTAGAATGGAGTGTCCACTTAATTGGCGGAAAAAAAATGCAGAAAATTTCCAAGGTTCGCAAATTTAGCAAGAAAATGTCTTTCAGCACCTGCAAGCATTATATAGTGACCATTTATTTTCTGAAGCTGAAAATATATATCAAGCCATATGAAACAGACTTCTGTAAATGATATGCAATATTATTCAATACGCTTATGTGCTATTCAAGTTAAAATTGGATAAATATTAGATATTTTTAATAATAAATGTACCAGCATGTAATTCTGCAATATTCTTTATTAAAAATATTTAAAACATTTTTTAAAAAACATTTTATCCTGAATAATATCTATTTATCATTCGGCCAGACCGAATATTCGGGGAAGGACCGAATATGCCTAATACTGAATATTCATTACATCCCTATCCCCATTGGTATTATATGTGTATAAAACCCAACGGAACAGGCTTCCTCCTGAACAAGCTAAAAAATTATTGTTCTTGCATCATAATTCCATCCTTTACAATGATAAATTATATGTAACTTTATTAAATATACCTATGCACTATGCAATTGATATGTTATTCTGCAACATTCTTTGTTAAATGTGTATTTAAAAGCACATTAAAAAAAATATTAACCTGAATATATTCGGCCGAATATCTGCTTAGTATTCGGCAAAAGGGCCGAATACCAAATAGTTGCCGACAAGGGCGGATCCAGGGAGGGCTTTGGGGGCTCAAGTCCCCCTTCGGTACTTAAATCACAGACTGCCGAGAATGATACGCGCGCGCGTATTGAATTTTTTTTTTAGTTATCTAGATTTTCAGAAAAGTAATTGTAATATAGTAACAAGTCAGACACAAGTGAGTATCAACAAAGCCCTCTCCCCTTTTTCGAAGAATGACGGACAATTGATGCATTTTTATCTACTTTTCTTTGTTTTTTTTTCAGCTGGGCGAATAGCGATAATTCAAGGGGCAAGAGGTTTGTTGCAAGACATTTGGGGGCACTTACTGATTTATTCTTGCATTTTTTTTTTTTTTTCATTTTAGAATGCTGCATTTGTATGCAGTTAGAACTAACACATAACTATGTGACGATCGTTTTAAAACAACGATTGCTGATGCAATTTTCAGTGGGGAAAGGAAACTTCCTTTTATGAAAATAACTTCATATACTTTAAATTTGAATTTTCGAATAGTTATATTAGATTGTATAAAGGTTGGAAATATGTTAAATACTCATAAAAAGATTCAAGCTTAAAAGATACCGTAAAACGGGAGATACTTTGCATTTCTGGAGGTAACTTTGCACCAGTATAAAATTTTTGTTGAATAGTGAAATAGAGACCAACTGATTAGGGATACGAGATTGAGTTTTTTTCGCGTTTTTTGGCAACATTTACTAGTGTATTTCAATCTCCTTAAGCGTATAAAATAATCATTCTAGATGTTACAGAAGGAACAAAACACTGAGCCAGTTTTTCAGCGAAACTTTTAGTGCTAAAAGACTGTCTCTGGTGAAGAAAATACAATGTTTCTGAAGGCAAGTGCATTTAAATGTGAAAGATAAGAAACTTTGCTTTCATTTTGTTGCTTTCAATGCCAGTTATATTTGTTAGTTGAGTTGTAATCAATTTTTTTCTGACTTCACGTGACTTTGCGGAAGGGGGATAAAGAGGGTTTCTTTGCACCATGGAAATTTGCGGTGCAAAGCGACCCCGAATGGTTTTTAAATTTATTTTGTATTAAACTATAAGAAGAGTTATAAGAAGAATAAGGCCTGCTTTGGCTTCAGGTATGCCCAGATTGAATAAAAGGAATTTAGGTCATTGTAATTATAAAGAATTCTCTCTAGAGACCGTAGAAGCTTGCTTTATTGCCATTTCACAAGTACTTTAAAATTTGCACTTTTAAGTATTTTTAAAGAGGCAGAAGCTTTTTTGGTACTCTAAGCGAATATTTTTTTACAAAAGAAAGAAAATTCTATGTAAGAAATCATGATAATCCCCTGTTTTCTCCAATGAGAAGGAAAAGACCGTTGTAATTTGTTTATTCCAGTTCAGTGACTTCGGTTTTCCTGTTAATAGTGCAGATCTTAAAATGATAATAACCCGGCAATAGCAGGATAAAAAGGATTTTTAAAACGCCATCCTGATTTGACCGAAAACAAAGGCTTAAAATTGTTGATTATAATCAGGTATTTATAAAATTTATTTTTCTTGTGTATTTCCACCCAGGTTTTCAATCAATGTATCTAACATTGCACAGAGTGAGTTTGCTATTGAAATATACGAAGGAAAAAAATGGCGCAAAGAATCCCCACCAATACAGTAACTTTACACTAAAAGTTAAAGAAATTATAATTTATTATTAAATTACTGTATGATCAAAATTATCTTGCAAAACGTTTCTCTAGTAATCGCTTAACAAGGTAAAAATCAGAAAAACTTTTCTTTTAGAGAAATAAATGTAAAGAATCTCGAAATTCTTCCTGAAGTCAAGAATCGGTGAAAAGTAACCCCGTTTTCCGTTATGAATTTGAGGAAAAACCTTCATAATTTAGCTTCTCTTCGAGATCAACTGACATTCAGTTTGCTGTTGTCTTTCTGAATAGTTACGGTATTCAGCAGGAAATTTTAAATAAGCTGCCCTATATAATAAGGTTTCGAAATTATAAAATAAATTTATACTATGTTTACACCTTATTATGCAATTTATACTATATTTTCACCTTATTATGCAATTTATACCATGTTTTCACCATATTATGCAATTTATACTAGGTTAGTTAAAAATTATTTACAACAAATACTCATATTTCCTTGAAAATTGAAAGTATTTACTTTTAATTTTAATATAATGCTCCGCTAATATATTGTCACACATTCTGTTTGTTTATTGTGGTTAAAATCTCCAAATGTTACACACATAAAACATGCAAAAAAAAAAAAAACTGGGGGATTTCATAAAAATATTATTTTATCTCCCCGAATATAGGTGCTATTTTTACGAAAGTTTATGTAAGAATTGCGCCCAGCAAACAAAACCATTGATGAAAGTCACAAATCATTATCAGCTTTTTGTGCAAATGATGTGAGCTAAAATCATTTTCTCTTCCTGGCTGTTCTCCTAGAAGCCCTCGTAACCGAATCTTCACTGTAAAACATGAGTTCCTACGATTGTGTGTCGCACAATTCTCTACAACTCATTTTGAACCATTTGCACCCATATTAACTCCATTTTTATGCATTTTACGAATTAAACTTAACTTTCGGACACAAGTGTATCTGACGATGTTAACAGCGAAGAGAAGGTTCCTCGAACATTGGCAAGGAAACGACTATAGAGAAAATGTTTCTTCAAGCAATGCTGAGGAATATTTAAGACGAGTGATATTTATATCTATAGTTGATTATTTTATTTCAGAATTTGAGTTAAGGCTCAACCCAGGATTTTATGGGATTTTACCTATGGAAGGCCTTATACCATTGACGAATGCAATTCACAACGGCAATGATATTCATGCAGCTTTGAAATACAACGGGTATTTTAAAAGTTGGGAGTTTCAATTAAAATCGGAGTTCAAAATATGGCGAAAAAATGGGAAAGTGTGGTTAGGTTGACATATTTTGTAAGAAAAAGTCAAAGAGATTGGCCACAACTAATTGGAAATCTTGTGAAGATAACAAAACTTTTTAAGTAAAAAAATAAAATGAAACAATTTTAGTTGAATATATAGCGTTTTCTAATGTTAAAAATACAAAAAATATTTTTTTAAAGTATCCATGAAGGATTCCTAGATCCGCCTTTGTATAAATTTAATAAATTAAACTTAATTATTTGAAATTTAATCAGTTAAAATTTAATTAATGAAATTTAACCAATTTTACTATAATCAATTAATAATTTTACCTAATACAATTTAATTTGTTAAAATTTAATTAATAAAAATCTAATTTCAAATTAATAATTAATTAATTCTAAATTTTTAATATTTAAAAACACGAAAAAAATTTTCAGCAGTAGCCCCCCCCCCTCTTAACGAAATCCTAGATCCGCCCTTGGTTGCCGAATATTCGTTACATCCCTACTTTGGATAAAGATGCCTGAAAAAAGTGATAATTAGTTGAAAAATTGTTTACAGTATATTTTTTTTTTTACCGCATTGAGAAAAAAAAATATTGCTTAGAACTGAGCAAAAAATACTCATATTTGAGTACACTTAATAAGCTTGCAATAGATACAAGGAAAAAAGGACTTAAAAATAAGCCCGCGTACTTAAAATGAGGCGAGTTCAAATTGAAAAACTCATTTCTTGTTTATGAAAAAAAGTACTCGTTTTTTAGTTTAAATATGCTCATATAAATAAGTACATGGGAAATGTAATTTTTATGTGGTTTATTTATCACAAGCGGGTTTTTCATATAATTCCATCGTCCAGTCAAAAACATTTCATCCTTATTTAAAAATTCTTTTAATTAACTTTTATCTAAGAAACCAAGACAAAAACGAAAGCTTAATACAATAATTATTTCTTCAAATGAAATATATTATGATCTTTTTTTTGTGTTCTTGAAATTTCCTGATATGTATCTACATCTGTTTTAAAAAGTTATTGGTGGATCTAATGGGCAAGGAGTCAACAATTATCGTTTCTACTTGGAGGGTTCTTGGGTACATCATACAAATAGTTTATCATTCTAAATCAGGGGTTCCCAACCTTTTTTCCCTCGCGTACCCCTTGATTATTCTTTTTGTTTTGGCGTACCCCCTGGTATCATATCCAACTCCCCCCCCCCCGCAAAAAACCCCTCCTTCTATGCAAAGAAGTTTTTATCAATAATGTTTAAGTTAGCTTAAGAGAATTAATTACATTTACAAAACTTATTTTTGATTTCACATTTTATTCCATTTTTACAATAAATAGTATTAGTTCAACACCAAAGCAAATGAAACCGGTATTGTAGTTATTACGTCTTAACTTATAAGGATAACTAAAAATTACTCTTCGTAATAATCAACTATTCAAGCGGTATAGTTATTAAATAGCAAATATTCATTTGGAGAAACAAAATCCTCTAACTTTTTTAATCCCTTATGTTTTCTTGTTTCCGCCATTAACAACTTTGATTTCGCGTACCCCCCCCCCCAATGGTCCTTCGCGTACTCCCAACGGTGCGCGTACCACAAGTTAGGAACCTTTGTTCTAAATAATTATTCAGTATAATTTAATTAGCTAAATAATACTTAATTGTCTTTAATTAAATATAAAATTAATTATTATGTGTTATTTTGAAACTAAATTAATGAAATTTTGCTTGCCATCCCCCTGGTTGGAAAATTTCTGCCTCTGCCTCTGGATGTATGCAACATCAACTGAAATAATTACAGACATGGCACCAGCCAAAGGCAGTGAAAACAGTTCCACTAACATGCGACGAAATGTTTGAAAAACCCAAAACTTACGAAGGTACCAATTTTTGATGATTGTATGGAATCAGTAGAGGCTAAATATCAACTAACTTTTCCTTTACCAGCTGTTGTTTGCAGCAGTAACATTAGCATAAATGAGCTTCCAGATTACCTGACGCTGCGAAAAATTATTTTTATAACTATGCATTATAATAAATATCTTTCTGAACTACAATGAAACAGAAAAAAAAACAGTTGAGAAGTTGCAAAATGGAAGTCTGACTGGAAGCAACATTATGGTTATAGCTACAAGGGGTGAAAAACTTTGAAAAGTTGGCAGCTTCCATCAGGCGTAAAAAAGACAGGCATTTCGTTCATTCCAGCTGTTGCTTATGAGATACAAAATGAAGATAATGTTCGGCAGTGGTAGATAGCAAGAAATCCACAGTGTGTAGTTCGAAAAACTTGCCTGGTAATACCCTTTCTACCCAGGGGAGGTCCACAAACGCGATGAGCAGAAGGTCTTTCCGCGCATTACGTCATATTGGGACAGATTCTGGAGCTCTCCGCTATTCCAAGCGGTTTCGAATTAAAGAAATAAATTTATTCCATCTGCAAGAAATGGTAAAAAAAAAAAAAAATACCCGATTAAAATGGTTCGTTATTGTATACTCATCATTTTACATCACAAACCAACTTTTTATTGATTATAAATTCCGCGCATTAGATATGTACTTTTTTAAAAATGAAAATGATTCCTGCTTCTTCTCTTTTTGTTTGCTTTACTGCAGTTCCAAATTATAGATTCGAGTTTTTAAAAATATAATTTGCTATTTTTTTGCTGCTTAATAGGAATTCTTGATGAATGAAAATAAATAATGTGATCTTTTGGGATTATTTATATCTTGTCTGGAGCCGAGTTCCTGTCTTGTTTCTTTTCTCTCCTCACATATCAAACTAAATGGCATGAAATTTAGTTTTATTATAAATACTTCTCGTATGATGCAGAGCTGAGTAGATAGCTTGATTGTTAAGGGAGATGTTTTTGAGTTTTCCTCTATATCTTAAGCTAAAGATTTAAAAACTCCTCTTTCCAGAGTAAATGTGATAGATTTAAGGAAGGATTTTAAAGCTCATGCAATGTTTAGTCTTTCTGTTGTCGGATTATAATACATTTAAGAAATTCGAAATGCAAAACATTTTTTTCACTCATTTCCGAAAGATCCTGATGTTAGGGAAATTTGGACTTTTAGATGCAAAAGAAAAAATATATTATCTTTAATGATGCAAATGTTTGAATTTTCTCTCAGCATTTCACGACTATCATCGTGATTTAAAATCTGAATTGCTTGGTTTCTCTGCAAATAATAATAACAGTTCTGAAATCAAAAACTATTCCAACATTATTTTTTTCATCAAATGAAATGATGAATCAAAGATTTAATCAGTTACAGATGAACACTCTAAATTAGAATGGAACATAATCTTCTGAAAAGTGCGATAGACTGATTTCTCGTATTGTACGAAAATAAGCTATGGAAACTACTTAATTGATTGCCATCGAAGCGGAAATATTCTAATCAAAGGTATTTAATATAAGTTTAGTTATTATTATTCTGTTTACAACATAGCAATTAGACAACCTTTTATTACTAATATTGCAAGCAAATATTGATTATTGCTTTGCTCAAGAAATTTTATTTAATATACGCTTATTATTCTGGGTGTGAAAATGTGATATATATATTAAAGATGCAAAATATATGCGTATAATTCAATTACGAATTGTGCGATGAAAGCAATTCTACAAAAAATAACGAGTTATTTTTGCTCCTATTTATCAAAAATTACAAGTTAATATTAAGGATTTTTCAAAGACATTTGATTTCATTTTTTACTACATGAAGTAACTGAAAGACTATTATTTTAACGACTGTGCAATTTATAATCACAAGTAAAATTATCTCTCCAGTTTCTTACAAATCATCCAGCGTCTCAGATAAATTTGTTTTTTTTAAAGTATATACCATATACGAATGCGACGTAATTATTTCTTTATTTCTTACATTGAGATCATATCAGGAAGATCACTGAATTTTATTAAAATTTTCGATTAAACACTCCAATTTCTTATTCTTTCGTAATTTGTGACTCTTTAACAACGTTTCCACAAAAATTCAGGCTTATAAAAAGTTTTTCGGTTGCTAAAAAAGCTCTCAAACATGATATTTACTCCGTTGCGTAACACTGGGACGAAGAGATGTGCTCCCAATGCGAATCATCAGTTCATCCGCTCTCTGTGAGCCTAACCTGTATACTCTCAAGTAAACTTGCTTTCTACCAGTGGCGGCGACTGGGTGGGAAAAAATGAAGGAGCAAAAGATTTATGGACGAGTTTTCTGGTTTGTTTACTTACATTTAAAAACCTTGGCTTTATCTGCTTGCAGTTGGACTTCCACTTTAAAGATTCCATTGTCTTAGCATTACACCGAAATTACGTAGTACAGGTACTTAAATCTAAACAAACAAAGCAGAACACTCGTCCATAGACATCTAAAGTCCCTGGAATATAGGGGGTAGACAACAAAATATTAAAATTTAGTTTAAAAATTAGCTAGTTTTCCTGAACACTATTGCTTTTTTATAATTCCTAGCGTTAGGCAGCTAAAATGAAATAAAAATTTAATTTTTCCCTAAAAGAGTCCCTTGACTCGCCGCCACTGCTTTCTACCCATACATTTCCGCGTCTCCTGATGGTCTCATCAAGTTGGGAGATACATTCTGTTGGAAATAAAATGCATTTTCCAAGACAGCATGTACACTTGCAGAAAGTTTGATTTTTCTTGATATTAGCTTGAAATGACGAATTTGACGCGACAACTTTGCAACGAACTTCCTGCAAAGTAACAAAGCATAATCGATCACACTCCTTGCAATGCAAGTTTGCTGCAAAGTTGACGCGGCACACTTACAAACCACGACCTGGATACAGTTGATATATCTGGTTTTGATCTTTGTCTCTGTTTTAAAAAATATCCGTTTTGTAATAGCACCTCCTAGACCGTCCTTCTATTTATTAATTCAATAAATCAATGATAATTTGAAAAAAAACTAACTAGTTCTTTTTATAAAAAAAATTACTTTTGAAAAATTCTCCATCTTTTTACTAAATATAGAACTCGCAATTTAAAGAAAACTATATATCGCCTTTTTCTTAATGTTGAAATTTTAACGTTCATAAACAAAATTAAACGCAAAAAATAGTCAATATTTGTTGAAAAATAATAACTTACTTTGTCTCCTATATTTTTAAAACAATTACTTTTGAACCCTAATTTCATAATTTATTCCATTAGCAAAACGTAGTTATTACCCAGATAGCAAGTACACTTGCAGCAAGTTTGATTTTTCTTGATATTAACTTGTCATGACAAACTTGATGTGGTAACTTTGCAGCAAACTTTCTGCAAAGTAACAAAGACTAATCGACCAACCCACTTGCAAAACAAGTTTGCTGTGAAGTTGCTATGAGAAATTTCACAGCACGATTACAAAACAAGTTTTCTGCAAAGATGATGCAGCACACTTACAGATAATCTTTCCCAGATAGCAAAGAAGGTTGCGGAAAGGTTGCCATTTCACTTTCCATAGGCTGTCCGCGAAAGCATTTCCGCGCAAACCGTTTCGGAAACCATTGCCGCAAGGCTTACGTAGGAAAGCTTTTTATGAACCACCTCACCGACAAGGTTTGAACGAAAAGTCAGCGAAAGCATTTCTGCGCAAACCGTTTCGGAAACCATTCCCGCAAAATTGACGTAGGAAAACTTTTATGAACTACCTCCCAGATAGCAAAGAAGGTTGCGGAAAGGTTGCAATTTCACTTTCCATAGGCCGTCCGCGAAAGCATTTCCGCGCAAACCGTTTCGGAAACTATCGTCGCAAGGTTTACGTAGGAAAAAAAATAATAGATATACTAAACAAAAATTAAAATTAAAAAAAGAAAGAAAAGTATAGATAATAAACAGCAGATTTCCCTACTATTAAATTTCATAAAAATTCTTTAAAATTCAGATTTGTTACTTGTAGTACTGGAAGTTACAACTATCATTTAAGTAAATTTTTCTTTAAATTTCTAAAAATTATTCTTAAAAGAATCAAAGAAGAAGAGAACTTCATCATAGATAACAACACTAGAATTTTAAATTTTATCAAAGATAATAAAATTTATAACATTGATACATTTGATTTTGAAAATCTATTTACTAGCCTCCCACACAATAAACTAATTGAAGTATGCTCAAATGTATATGATTTATACCTAAACACTGATTTAATTGACAAAATAAATGGATAGAAATCTGCAGAGTTAATATTTGTGAAAACTATCTCTTTAATGGAGTTGAATACTATAAACAGGTTTTTGGTATCCCTATGGGGTGTAATTATTCTAGTGCATTGGCAAACATTTTTCTTCACTCATATGAGAGGGAATTCATTAAAAATGAAATTATTTATGGTTTTCGTTTTATTGGTGACCTTTTAGTGTTTAATTATGATAATTTTAATTCCATCTATAACTGCTATCCAGAAGAGCTTAAATTAAACAAAACCAATACAGAAATTAACAAATGCAATTTTTTAGATATGGAAATTGAAATATTAAATTCGGGAGTTTTTGGCTTATTTGATAAAAGAAAAGAATTCAATTTTAAGGCTATAATACTTTGTAATTTTCATACAAATTTTCATTATAAAATTTTAAGGAATTCCATTTTTCTCAAATTAATAGAATAAATAGCATATGTAATAACCATTCAAATTTAGTTAAAGCTTTAGATAATTTAAAGAATATTCTTAAAGACAACGGACTCCCAGATTCTTTCATTAATTTTAATAGTTTTCTAAAAGGAGTATAAAAATATTTCTAATTAATATATTAATGTTTTTTTCTAATTTTATTTGTTATAACTGTTTAAATATTAGTTTTTTTTATTCTGATTAATTAGTTAGAATTTGTCTTCATAGATGGAGCTCGGTGCTATCTTCTAATTCTTTGTTGCTTCCTGTGTATTTGGCGTCGCCTGGTTTACATCTAAAATTTCGGCAGAGAGTGTTAGGTTTAACACACTCTCTAGTATCTTTTGATTATTCATTAAGGATTTTGCATTTTGATATTTCAGAATGTTTCTCATTTGATATTGGACAGGATTCAGACCACAAAGGGTATACTTTTGATTTTTAATCTTACCCTTGATAGAAAATCTTGTCTAATTTGGAATCTTTATGGTGAGTGGTCTTCGATTAAATTCGCCATTCGATTCCTCATTCATTTCTTCCTTTTTGAACATTTTTTACTTTCTAAATTAATTTTTATGTGTTTTAAATATTATCGTCTTAAACTTCTGTTGATGCAATCACTTGAGGCTGTTGCGTTTGTACGCTTAAAGATGTATTGTCATCGTTTATGTTTAAATCTGCTGTTTATTATCTATACTTTTCTTTCTTTTTTAAATTTTAATTTTTGTTTAGTATATCTATTATTTGTATCTGCATTATATTATAAATAGCTGCATTTGCGCCTTTATATATAATACTAAGAATTTTTATTAACGTTTGATTAATTAATTTAATCAATTTTTAAATAATATTTTCATTAAAATTTAGTCAATTTATAACTTTACGTAGGAAAGCCTTTTATGAGCTACCTTACCGACAAGGTTTGAACGACAAGTCCGCGAAAAAATTTCCGCTCAAACCGTTTCGGAAACCAATCCCGCAAAATTGATGTAGGAAAGCTTTTTATGAACCACCTGTCCCATCGCGTGTAGCCCCCTCCGGTCTAGTGGTTATTGCGTTTGCCTTCCAACTCTATGAACGCGGGTTTGATCTCTAGCTCGGAAGAATGTGAAGTTTTGTCACAATCTAACAAAATCGTACAAGTAAGTTCAATTAAAAATTAGATTAATCAAATTAATCGAAATCAATAATTAAGCTTTGATCAATTAAGATTCCTAATTGATCTAATTAATTGACATTCCAGATAACACTCAGATACCGTCAGAAGAAAGGGGTTGACCCTTCTGTAGGAGTACGGCTTTGAAGAGGGTTGAAGAAAGGGGGTGTTGGCAGTGGCGGATTTTAACAATATGAGACCCGAGGCGCAAAATTATTTTGAGGCCCCCTCCTAAAAAAATTCTATTGATGATACAAATGTGTAACTTAAAATAACTTACTTATGCTTTTAATTCTAGGTTTATGTTTATCTTCGTCATTCAGTTTGAAACTAATTCTTATATTGTTATTTATCTGATTTCTAACATTTATTTTCTCTCCTTTTTTCAAAGAATATACACGATGTGATCAAAAGTATCCGGACACTTTCGGATTTTCACATTTTTTAGAATTTCTCCGGAAAGGCTAAACCGACTGTCCTTGAACTTCTTCTATGTAAAGAATAGACTTTAACTCACATTTTACAGTGAAGATTCGGTCACGAGGGCAATTAGGGGGGCAACGAAAAAGGGGATGAAGGCGAAAATGGTGTTTGACCCATCCTGTTTCACAGAAAGCTGACAACGCGATGTAACTTTCATGAATGGTTATGTTTGATGTGCGTAATATTTACACGCATTTTCGTAAACATAGCACAAATATTCGGAAAGATATAAAGGTTTTCTTTAAAAAATTCCGAATTTTACGGCTTGTTTTCTGCTTATAACATGCAGAGTTTTCCAACAAATTTTACGAAAATTACAGAAAAAGTGACAATATGTTAGAGAAGCATTGCGTAAAAATTTGGAATAAATACTTTTAATATTAGAGAAAATATGAGCATTTGTAGTAAATACATTTTTACTGCGCAT
Organism: Araneus ventricosus; assembly: GCA_013235015.1. Lineage (NCBI taxonomy): Eukaryota > Metazoa > Arthropoda > Arachnida > Araneae > Araneidae > Araneus > Araneus ventricosus. Next base: position 36,490 of record BGPR01006828.1, on the reverse strand, counting down.
GTGCGAAATATAGCGTACTTTTTCTTTCACAGCTTCAAAGCCAGATATGTAGAACAACTTATATGAAAATTCCATTCGAATACCATTAAGATTTAGAAACATATAGGCAGTGGAGTGAACAGAATTTCTGATTCTTTCTAAGAGAAGCAAAATTATGAGCGTTTATCCACAAACTAATATTTTTTAAACTTGAATCATCAGATAAAAATCGTCGAACTGCAATTTAAATTATGAATTTTATTTATAACTATTCCTGGGTATTCAGCACATTCAATCTTTGTAAAATTCTATAAAATTATTCGGAAATTCAAGTTTAAAAAATATTAGCTTGTGGATACAACCTCATCATTTTGTTTCTTTTAGAAAGAAGCAGAAATTCTGTTGACTGCAATGCCGATATCTTCTAAATCTTAATGGTATTCCACTGGAATTTTTATATAAGTTGTCCTAAATATCTGCCTTTGAACCTCTGAAAGAAACATATATATCTCGCACATGCGCAGTAAAAAATTATTTACTACAAATACTCATATTTTCTTTCATATTCAAATTATTTATTCCAAAATTTTACGTAATGCTTCTCTAACATATTGTCACTTTTTCTGTAAGTTTTGTATAATCTGGTGGGAAAACTCTGCATTTTATAAGCAAAATACAGGCGGGAAAATTTGGGACTTTTTAAGAAAACTATTATATCTTCCAGAATATTTGTGCTGTGTTTACGAAAATGCATGTAAACATTATGCACATACATAACCATTGATGAAAGTTACATCGCGTCATTAGCTTTCTGTGAAACAGGATATGTCAAACTCCATTT
>BGPR01006828.1:7670-32007 GCA_013235015.1 Araneus ventricosus | reverse complement strand
ACCCAGATAGTAATTTTAATTTGCAACAGTTATGAAATTTCCTCTGTAAATCCGCGTTTGTAGCAAGTTTAGATGGAAGAGTGCAAGCTTGAAACAAGTTATTGCAAACGAATTATGTAGTCACCAGTCAGTCGAACTTGCAGCAAGCGTGTTACGTACATGTCTGCAAACTATAGCAAAAACAGAGTACGCAGAACCTCGATTCGACCCGACAACCCGCTTTCTAAACCTAATAGCAAATTCGATTGAGTTGTTAGAGACGTCACTTTCCCGTCTGTTAACGTGGGGAAAAGTACCCCCCAAACTGGGAGTACCCAGAATAGACCCTGTTTAGTACGCAACCAGAGGGGATTCGATCTCAAATATAGATTGCTTAATACGTCGTATCTGCTTTATTTTAAACTGTCTTCTTGATTTCATTAATTTGAAATTTTGAGTTGAGAATATGATTGAAGTCAAAGAGAGAGTTGATTTGCTAATAACACTTTGCTAGTAGAATAAATATGAAATTAGGTTCAAAAGTAATTACTTTTAAAAAATATACAAAATGTAGTTATTATTTTTCAACAAACATTGACTGTTTTGATTTAATTTTGTTTATGAACGTTAAAATTTCAAACATTAAGAAAAAGGCGATGTAGTATATTTTTAAAGTGGAGTTCTATATTTAGTAAAAAGATGAAGAATTTTCATTAAATGTTAGTTTTTTATAAAAATGTGATTATTGAATTAATAAAAGAAGGACGATCTAGGAGATACTATTAAAAATAGGGATGTTTTTTTAAACGAGACAACCCAGATAAAGAAGGCTTGTCTAAAGGTTTTAAACCCATCGTCAGCAAGGGTTGTCAGAAAGGTCTCTCGACAAAGGTTGAATCTTTCGGCAAGGTAGCGTGAAAGGTTAGCTTAGTCAACAAGAAACATGGTTTTCTGGAGTTTTCAGTAAGATTTCCCGCAAGTTTTATTAGCAAGCTTGTTCAGGCCTTTCAAAGTTTGTTAAGAGCCTTCTTCGGCGGCCAAAATAGAACCTTCCCCTCCGAATTGTACTCACAGGGGTCCAACACCCCTTTCTTCAACCCTCTTTCAAAGCCGCACTCCTACAGCGTGGTCAACCCTTTTCTGACGGTATCTTAGTGTTATCTGAATGTCACACTAGATCAATTAGAATCTTAATTGATCAAAGCTTAATTATTGGATTTCGATAATTTGATTAATCTAATTTTTAATTGAACTTACTTGTAATGATTTTGTTAGATTGTGACAAAAAACTTCACATCTTTCCAGCCAGAGATCGTAAAACCTGCGTTCATAGAGAGCAATGTAACTGAACGAAGTGAGGTCCAATCCCAAGATATTATGATACTAATAGCAAAAAAAGAGTAGGATTCTGTTTAGTTGACACTGATGGTAAAATTTCATTAAATAAAAGCCAAAATTATTATTATCAAATATAGTGCCAACTAGCATCTTAATGAATGCATACTCTTTGTTTTCTACAATGAAAAAGGAGGAAATGAAACAATTTGTTCATTTGGAAGATTGTTGGATTGTTACTGTCCAGAAAGATGCTTGATCGTTTGGTTAAAAATTTCATCTCCAAACAAGCCTTATAAATCGCCAGGAAGAGCGATAACGAACAATTATAGTAGCCATTCCAAAGAATTACGCTCTTTTTTTAAACAAAATTGGAAAGCTACAGAAATACAAACATTAGTTTGATATTTTTAGAGTATCGTCTATAATATTAAAAAAAAACCTTTTACGTTAAATATTCGTAGTATCTTCAGATTGTTGCAATTTTGAAGATTATCCATTGACGAAGCATTACTCCGGAAATCGATCATGGGTACAAAAGTTTTATAATGCCTCAAATAACAAAACAGAAAACTCGACCATAATGGTCGAGTTTTCTGTTTTGTTTATTTTGAGTTCTCAGAACATCCGTTAAAGATCCATTTCTGTTTTCCGTAACCCTCCAATTTACGCTATCGCCAAATCCATTTGGATACTGTATAAAAAATTTAAAATTTAACCGCTAAACAAGCCTTAGAAGTCGCCATAAAGAGCGATAATCAACAATTATGGCATTCTTTCCACAAAATGAGACTCTTATTTTAAGTAACCACTGAAAGCTACAGAAATGGGGATAACAGCCTTTGTTGCTTCAAATTCCATAACCCTTTAATTCAAGATTCAAGCTACAGAAATAGGAATATCAAATTTAATCATTTTCAAAGTACCCTTAAGCTATAATATTAAAAAACTCTACTTGAAACAATAACTAACGTCACCAAACATAGTGCTGAAGTTTTAAATATTTCCCTTAACATAACATTACACAGGAAGTCTGTCGATGTAGCGGAAGTTTCCCAAATAAGCAAAACAGAAAGCTCGTCCAAATGAAATAAAGAAGTAATGATTTTTAAACTCAACATTCATTGATTGATTGTCATTGAATTGTTTCTGATACTTCAGAATACAATTTTTCTATTGAATGAGTATAGAAAGTGCATTTCTTAATCGCATTAGTCACTAGAAATATGACCCTTGATAAAGGGGTGTATTCTGGTACCCGCGGTTGGGGTTGGGGCCCTGACATTTTACGGTTTTTTACGGGGGAAAAAATGTCCCGCCTCCAACCCCAACCGGGGGTACCAGAATAGACCCGAAAGATTGGGGAACAAAATTATGAAGAAACTTTCATAACTGATTAATCCTTATTTTAATTTAGTAATAGATTTTTAAATGGAAATAAAAGTCTTAGTTTATAACATATATATTTGATGATAAACAAACTTTTACTTGAGAGGAAAATTAATGTCCATCTAGTACCTGACAATTGGAGCATTACTTCGCAGTCTTTAGCTCCACCCTTTTACTGAATACGACAATTTTATTGGATGCTGGACTCGTGCTCGATATAGACTGCGCGCAGAAAACACTTTTTTGTCGTGGCGCGCTGTTCGTGTAAGAATTCTTTGACATTTTAAAACAAATTTAATTGTGTGCATTTCATTTATGGTAAGTGTGTTTGATTTTTTGTAAGTGCTTCTAATTACGCATAAACAATGTCGTTTCTTTAAATTTACTCATGTTTTATGAATGTTCAGTGAGTTTTTCCTATGCGTTCTGTAACACAAAACTTTTTTCATGCATTAATAATCCTTTATTTTGATTTGTAATCTTTAATGCCAAGTTCTTTCCGCATTAATAAGAGGCTTACCATATTTTTTGTTAGACTTGAAAAAGAGAAATAAGACTAGATTGAAATTCAGCTTACTAACTGCAATTATTACAAAAGACATGGAAGTGATTGAAAAACAAAACTCCCTAAAATATTTCAATGTTTGTTATTTTTTGTCCATCAAAGTTAGCACTAAACAAAGAGCTCATGAGTGAAAAAGAGATGGCATGTGAGATATGATCAGGTTGTGAGAAAAGATCGATCGAAAAAGTTGAAGAGGTTAATAGTATGGAAGATTAAAATAGCTTTATTTTGATTTATTATTTCTTATAATTTGGTAACAAAAAATTACTGAAACATTTTATTAGCATAATTTATCTTTAGTTTTAAAATGACATAATTTTATTAGATAAAATTGAGTAAAATGTCAAATTGGCTAGATTTTAGGGACACATAAACTACAATATATAGTAAGGCAAAATAATAAGCAATCTGAAAAATATGCTTTTAAAAATTTCATGTTAAATATTCCAGTTTAGGATATTTTAATAGATTTTAGCCGTTTTTTATCTAATTATTTGAAATCTTATTATATCTTTACACATGGAAAAAGTGTGATTTTATTTTGGGTGAAATATGATTCCCATTTGAAGATGAAGACCTAGTCTGACAGGATCTAGAATTTTTACCTAGTCTGAATATTCATCACTGAACTCATAAGAAAATTATTATATACTATATAAAACCATTTTTTTTATTATTTATTGGATATTTTATCAGCTCCATATTAAATAAATTATAAATATTTTCTGGTCCAGTTCCATGGCCTAGTGAGGGATGGTATAGATGCCCTGGGCGCCAAACAATAGGAACGCTGTGAAGATAATATTTGTGCATATACTTGGCATTTTTAAAGGTAAAAGTTGACAAATGAGAAAGGAAAGATGACTGGAGATACCAGGGGAAAATAAATATCATGGGGCCTGGCACCATTTACTCTTGCTACACCACTGGTCCATTTTGGCCAATACAGGGTAGTTATGTTAATTTTTTAAACTCTAGCTTTATCTGTTTTGCCAGGGATAATTGCAAATTTATTCTTTATCCACAATGGTAAACTTTATTAATCCTGTTCTTATATATTTATTTCATGACTTGGTTATATATATAATATTTTTAGTTTAGCTGTGCATCTTGCAAATACTCCAATTTATTACTGTGCACATGTTTGCTTTATTACACTCCATGCAGCTTGTACTGCCCGACTGGAGATACAAATATTTACATCGCTATTTTAAGTTTATTTAAATAATGACATAAGAATTGGTTATAATCTTTTCCTAAATTCGAATATCTGCTAAAATTGTTATTTATTAATGTTCAAAATAGCACAGTTGACCTGAAAAATGTTCACAGGCTGACATTTGAAAATTTCAGGTTGATTGTTTTTGTCATTTCATAAAAGTTCTTGTGACAGATAAATGTTTTTTCTATTTTATACTAATAGATATTCCTGTGTTTTAAAGGGTGAATTGTGACTGTTTTACAGTAGCATGAAAACATTGTCACTTTAATCTGAAATAAAGTCGGTTATTTTTAATAGGGTATTGGGGCATTTACTCTTTCATGAATTTTAGGTTTAATAACCAGAATTTTTATTTTTTGACTAAGATGTTTATCTTTCTCAGATTAATAAATTACTGGCAGGAGCCACCATTATTCAACCTTGACAGTATTTAAGGCCCCACTAATGGAATAGTACTTTCTTTTACTAATGATGAGATTATTTACTTTCAATTTCATATGATGAAAATAGAATTACTTATGATAAACAGGTTTAAACCTATTTCAATTCACTGTATTATTTCATTTTTCTTTTTTTAAAGTGATCATGTAATTGATAAAGTTGTTGTTTTTAAATTGATGATTAAATTAACTATTATGCATACATTTGGATTTAAATAATGTTCATATTTTTAAAGAGCAGCAAAGGAAAAATATTAGTTTTAACTAAAGCATTTTGAGATCCTGTAGGAAAGTACCAGAAAATATAATGTATGAACTGGGTTGAGATCCAGTTCCTGGTAGCCTACTATTCATGATGTTTTCTTGAAAATTTCTTATTAAAATAAAGTTCTTTGGATGAAATTTTAAAATTGTTGTTATTTATTTTTAGGTTGAATTTTCTATTCTTAAAATATATGTATAATAATCTATTTCTAATCTAAGTGCCTGAATTCAATTTATCCACTACTATTGTACAATTTTCAGCTTTTAAATAATTTCCATTAAAAGATAGGCAAGTAATCTGAATTGGAATTATTTAGGCATCAATTAAATCTTTTATCTTTTCAAATCTCAAATTATTACCTCCTACTCTTTTAAAAGTATAATACTATTGTGAGCTAGAACATTTTTTCTTTCTGATTTCTACAGAAATGATGTAAATTCATACTCATATGGTTGTGTATACTTTCTGAAAAGTGGATAATAATTCTGATGACCATGGCTTGTAAGCCTGAATAAATAATGATAATCTGCGGCAATACAAGACAGTAATGGGGTTCCTGACTTATGTTTAGTGTAGGTGCTTAGAAAATTATACTCATCACTATCAATAATTATAAAAGCATATATATATATATATATTTATTAAAAAGGAAGTGGTTAAAGTAAAGTTTATGGTGCACACCCTTTCTCTCCACTTTAGCTCGCCAATTCCTTGCCGCCAAGCAGAAGACGAACCATTGCGTTGGTTGCACAGGAATGTTCCTATTCGTGTCTTGTTCGTCAGGAATCGTTATATTTTTATATTGCACTTCAGCGTTGCTATCTTATTGGTCAGATATGTGCTATCTACAATTTCATTGGTCGATTTCTTTGAATTTGAATAAAACTTTGTTTGGAATTAAAATTCTCGTTTTTGGAATTAAAAAAAAAAAATCTAGATTCCTAGCATTCAATGAAAAAGCGAAGCTACTATTTTCTTGCTTTGCTGAAAGTGAAGTCTCTGATGTTTTTTTTTTTTTTTAGTTTAAAAAATTTGCCCAGATCACACTTACACTGCCGCAGGCATTGCATGCGGAAATTCTTGTTTTTGGAATTTTTTGGGGAAAAAAACCCTAGATTTCTAACATTCAATGAAAAAGTGAAGTTACTATTTTCCTGCTTTGCTGAAATCTTTTTTGATTTTTTTTTTGTTTAAAAATTTGCAAGGAACCCACTTTGGATGCCACAGGCATTGCGTGCACAAGGCAACAATAAAATGCTCACTGCAGACCCAAAACAAATGTTCTCGCATCTCCAAACCATCTGGCTGTTGGCAACAAAAAGTTGCCGATTCTAAGTGGGGAGGAACGGCTCTTCACCGTAAACTTTACTTTTTACTTTTACCAAGAAAGTCATTTTTGCAATTCTGTTATTGCTGATAAAAGCAGACATTTAATTTAATTTTGTTAATACTGATGAAAGCAAAGATTCCCGTAAAGAATTCGCATAGGAAAAAGTAGTTCCATGTTGAGAAAGGTAAATCATAGTTCCATGTTGAGAGTTGCTTTTTCCTGTTAAACGAATAATTGTGGTGGTTTCAGCTGCTTGGGGCCGCAGACACCACCATCTGAAAATCTAATAGTACATTAGGGCTTAAATGGTAATGAAAACTAGACCTGATAATCAAAATGCATAAACCAGTGTGAGGAAAATCAAATTTAGGAGTAAATGAAATCAATAAAAAGTTACAAACTACATAAATACAAAGGTAGTTTTTTTAAAAATATTTTAAAAGTTTTTTTTTTTTTTTTTAAATATACTAGGAGATAGGAAAATTGTGAAGAATTATCCAAGGCAGAAAAAGGTTAAAGAAAAACGCACAACAGTATGGGGGGAAACTTGGAATGAGTGATTCTTGGTTCTTGCGATTCTTAATTTCCTGTTTATTTCCATTTAATCTTGTTTTTCTCTTTCCTTGAAATTGTTTTTTCAACAATTCTAGCCAAATGGTTCATATTATAAAAATTTGCAAACTACCTCCACTCTCAAGCATAAAATTTTTTACAACTTTGTTCCAGTACATTTTTTATGTAACTTTATTAAAAAGTTAATGTATTTGTTTTGTAAATACAGGGAGTCATATTTGTACATAATATAGGTATGCAATATTATACATTGATTGGTTTAAGATTGTAAATATAGCTTTGTAAGATAGTGTAATGGGAGCAAATGAGGTACCTCCTCAAGAGACAAATTATGACGTTTGGTGCCCCCTGGAAACAATATTGTCTTTGAAATGAATGAGAACATTGGATAAACCTTTAAAGACTGGAAATGAAGAACATATTTAAAAAAAAAATTTTTTAGGAGGGGGTTAGGTCTACTGTTTACAGAATTACTAGTAATAATGACAGAAAATGGGAACATTTTTGTTAATCCTAATTAGTATAAACTACATATCTTTTTAAGCCCTTTTTTAAAAGTCAAGTCCTTGATTAGTTAGATGTTCATTACAAAATAAGCAGTTTTTGAAATATATATTATACTCTAAAATATATTTGTCTGGCTTTTTCTTTGTATAATTTTGATGAAAGACATATATTATTAAATTGCAAAATAACTGCATTTATGGTGGGTATAAAAAGTCTCCAAAACATTCGTATAAAATGCAGTATATTTCACTACCATATTTAGGCATGAGGGGAAGCCTTGAGTAATCTTAATTGTACACCTTTATACAATGTACTTATAAAAATAAAGTTCAGAAATTTAAATCTTGACATTGAGTAATAAATGAACCCAAGTTATTTAAATGAAATGTAATTGTGAGGAGGAGGCTAGGTTTAAAACATGAATGTTAAAGAATTTCTGCAAATATTTAAAGAAGACGGAGGGGAATAATGTAGGTATATTTAAATTCTTCTTAAATGGAAAAGAACTGAAATTTATTAAAGGTAAAATGAACAAATGTATACATTTCAGGAAAGCAAAATGTTCACTTTTGTACTCTCCCTAAAATCCTTTTTTTTTTTAATATGAAAATTATTCTAAACATACAAAACAAATTATTACTTTTATAAAATAACAAACAAAATAATACTGTGATAAAATCGATTGTCAGTTCAAAAACTAACATGAGGACCAAAGAAATGTATACACATGCTAATACAGAAAAGTGAGTGAATAAAAATTGCTCTATAAACATTGAAAATACTGGTTGCAACCCCAGTGGTGTAGATAAAGGGGAGGGCAGTCTACCCACGTAATAAAATCTGATGCTAGCTTCATATTTAATGCATTTCAATCATTTTTCAAAATTAAACCTGATTAAAATTGATCTGAGATCACTGATGAATAACTAGCAATTAACACATTATTTACTGCCGATCCAAACATATTATTTACTGCCAAAAGTCCAAAGTGACATCACCTACCATGAAACTAAAAATCAAAAGTATTAATTTGATACATATTATTTCTAATATGTGAAAATTTCTTCTACAAAAAAATTGAAAACCTTTTGTACCAATTGTTTGTATGCTTACATACATGCTGAAACGATGCAAAAGAAAATTTTAGAAAGATATTTTTTTATGTGCTTTTAAAATCTGGTGAGAACATGATAAAATTCTTATATGTGGGATATTTAATTTTTGTTGGATTAGATGACACAGATAAAATTTTTGTTTAAACACTTATATTTAACTTGACTTGTTTCATGTTAGTAAAGATGAAATTTTGTAATCAATTTTGCACTTGCTTCCTGATGTGCTAGAGCAGGGCTTGGGAACCTGCGGCCTTAAAGCCACATGTATCCTTTTTGAGTTTCTTATGTGGCATAACCAATTATTTACATTGCGCATTGATATAAGGTAAATGCTCCAGTAGTGGGCCACTTAAGGGTATTTCCTCAATTATCATCTAAACTTTTGAGAAGTTTCGCTAATCTGTATTTTTTTATGGTTGTTCAAACTTTTATCTAAAATAATAATCACCTGAAATATCAAAATAATTGTAATATAATTTTTAAAAAATTAAAAACTTAGATCACTCCTATGCACCAGAAGTGGGCATAGCAAACTTTTGATGTACCAGTAGTGGGCATACCAAAAGTGGGCCACCCAGATTTGTCGATTGTGCCAAAGAAAAAACAATAAAATCATTATATATAGTAATAATAACAATACATTAACATTATACATTATAAAAAATGCAATAAAAATGACTTGATATAGGTGAAATCTTTTATTTATAGATTCTAGTCACATGATATTTACATTTTTTCTCTGGCAGCCAATTTTTTATTAAAGGTATATGCTAATTATCGATCTTTCATTTTAAGTTCTGTTTGGGGCATTATGGATATTAAATCTTGATATTTTATGTTGAATAAATCTTTTTTTTTTTCTTTTATCATCTTGCCTCTGCAGCCAGAAAAGAACCCTTTTAAATGGTGATGGAATATTTTTCAGTGGTCCAGCAATGCGATAGTTATTATTGTCTGCCTCGTTACAGAACCCAACTAATTCTTGAATATCAGTCTTTTCCTCAACAGTACTATAAAATATTTATTATTTAAGTAATTGGTCAGAATGTTCCATTAGTGTACCAGTAGTGGGCCATTAGTGTATCAGAAGTGGGCCATGTGGCCCATTGCTGGTTCTGATAAAAATAAAGCAAATCTAATTAAATAAAAAGACTTTACAAGATGTAACCTTCTTAGTAAACATCACAAAACCAGTCTATTTGAGAGAAAGCATGTGCTCCAGTACTGGCCTCCCTAGGCCCACTACTGGAGCATTTAGTAAAACATTGATCCAAAAGTGGGCCACCCTTCACTATCCATAAATTATCAATATTATTTTATTTAAAGATAGTTTATAATACATTCATCATATAATCAAATAATATCAATAACAATTCATTTTAAAAACAAATAGAATGTGTGTTAAAAAATAGTTGAATGAAGAGTTACCTCTTAAGTAAATCACTAAGAATAAGCTAAAAATGCTTCTCTCAGAGACCAACTTCAGCAACAAACTTTCTAGCTCCTAACTAAACATTAAATAAAGGCTGTGCCTTTGGTATTTAGTTGATAAGGATTTCAGCTTACCAGAGGCAGATCTCTTATTTCATTAGAATGGTGGAATTTCTTGTTTTTCAACTTAAAAACTCAAGTGGCCCACTACTGGAGCACTTACCTTAATATACTTTTCTTTAATATAATAATATTTATAGAACAATAGCCTTTAAGATTCTGCTCGTGCAGCCTTTTGCCTAGCTGTCAAAATTTAATGAGGCCTTTCAGTTCAAAAAGGTTCCCCACCCTTGTGCTAGAGGTTTAAATTTTGTACACATGTGTATTCTCAATGACAATAGACTGTTTTAATTTTTCAAAATTTAAACATTAGATTTTGTTTCTGTACCAATGACACCACCTTATAGTAAGTATGAGAAATACATCTCAAAATTAAAATTTAAAAAAAGCACAGCTGTTTAACACTCATAAAAATGTGTTTTTAAAACCTATTTTTAACATTTTTCATGTTCTGTTCAAAAGCAGTTAATTCATATTTAGATGTATATTTTCTTAAAATTTTCAGTCTTTTTAAAAATTAATTTTTCAGACCTTAAAGCTATGAGGGAAGTCATTAAGTAAGTCACAAAAAATAAGAACAGGATAAGAAAAAAATAATCTATCATGATAATCACTTGGAAACAATTTTTTTTTTCAACATAATCTCCACCAATGTTAATGCACTTATCTCATCATTTTATCAGTGCCCCAATTCCAGCTGCATAAAATTCTTTGGGTTGCTGTCTCATCCACAGTAGGACTTAGTGTTGAACGTCATCATCATCTGCAAAGTGCTTGCCTCCAAGATGTTGTTTTAGTGGACAAAGCAGATGAAAATTGCTTGGGGCTAAGTCTGGGCTGTAAGGTGGATGCTGTAGCACTCACCGACCAGACTTTTCTTGCTGAGTAGAATATTTTTCAGTTTCGTCGGCTATTTTTATATGTTTATATTTTCACAATCTATATATTTATGGTAAAATTTCGGCTACAGATCATACTTTTTTAAAATTTTTATTATCAATGTTAAATTAAAATCTTCATAATATCTTTTGTAAATACAATGTTATGGAAGATACAGAAGCATTCTTAAAAATTATATTTAATGCACAATTGAAAATGACAAAAACAAATTATTTGGCCCAAAAAATATTTTTTAAAAAATGCTATCCCTCCCCTCCATTTTTCCCGTCACACGCAACTATCCGGACTTTTCAGGTATCCGGAAATCGGCGTTTCCCGAGCATGCCGGTTAGTTAAGCTTTTATTGTATCGTTATAGGCAGATTTATCGTTATACACGGGCTTCACTGTGTATACAGGGTGCCTTATGTCCATCCAACTGGTATAGCAACTGTAATGGTTACAGGAACAGAGTAATGGGGTGGCGTTCTGTTCCACTTAAATAAGGACCACCAACCCTTGAGAGTCATGAAAGTAATGTCTAGGTATGGTGAAACGGCTATGCGTTATGCGATGAGACCGCTTACAGCGCCACCTGGTGGAAATTTCCGGAGTTAGCGTTCCTATCTCAAAAACGGTACAAGATAGAGGGAAAATGTCAAATACAGAGTTGTAGAGCATTTTCGATTTAGTACAAAAAAAGACACCTTGGAGACATTGATACGAAGAACACTTAAAATGCAGTTTTTTGTTCGCAATTTTTGAAATTGTGACTTCACAAAACATGGACAAAAGGAAAGAAATGTTATCTTTTAGACAAAAATGACCCCAATGTACTTTTTCCTGTGGAAATAAATCAAACAGTAGGTTTATGCGACCTTCCCGACAACTTTGCAGTACTTTCGATGACGTATTACTATTGCTTGTGCCAGCGTGCTAACTGATATGCTAGACGTGAAATTCAAAAACGGGCCTAAAGTTGTATTGTAACTGACGGAGAGCAGTTTGAACACCGAAAATAAATGTATCTTGTGATAACTAGATTATTTTTTCTCTTTTTAACACATTTCGTCACGTAGTAGTGTTGGGAATAGCAAATAAATAAATTTGCATTTAAAGTGTTCTTTGTATTAATTACCCAAGGTGTCTTTTTATAATAAATCGATAATGCTCTATAACTTTGTAATTGATTTTTTTCCCCTCTATCTTGTACTGTTTTCAAGATAGAAACACTAGCTCCGGAGTTGTCCACTAGGAGGCGCTATAAGCGGCTTCATGGCTTAGCGCATAGCCATTTTACTATATTTAGACACCACTTTCATGACTATAGCTGCCGTCGTTCTGAAGTTAAGGGGGGGGGGCGTGTAATGGATTTAAGTGAGGACCCTGTATAAACCCCGGTGCATTTTCCCAGGTTTTAATGATTCAGCCAATACCATTAATTTTTTCCTCAACTTGTTTAGTTTCAACCATTTGCCTGATTATTTTATGGCCGTATGGAACATATCGAAGATTGTATAGCGACCGGCAAGATAATAGAATCCGTTCCTTTGAACCTATTATGCATGAAAATGTTGATAGCCATCTCGGGTAGCTGCAACTATGAAGTGACTTCTTTGAGAAAGGAGAGTACTTTGTTAAGACCATCACACAAAACCAGACTTTTAGTAAACAAGAAAACCAGTGCAAGTTTAAAATTTCAAATAAATTCTTTATTTAACAGGGTTCCCACTGTCATGTGAAAACTCCTTGAATTTTATTTGCCGTACTCGGGGCCCCGGAAAAGTGCTTGATTTTTCGTTGGGTCCTTGAAAAGTATGGAAAGGTACTTGATTTTTTTTGTAGGGTCCTTGAAAAGTCCGTGAAAAAATCGAAATGTGCCCTGTCTTAAGAATTCCACCACCGGAAAAAGGGTGTTGCTATGGGAATGCTGTCAGTCACTATTCTTCTCTCTAGTTTGGAAGGGAGGGTGGCAAAAAAAGGGTGTTGCTATGGTAACGCTGTCAATCACCAATATTTCCCTTCTGTCTAGGATGGGGGCTGTCAAAAAAGGGTAGGGTTTCGCTATGACCCGGGGATTCCTTGAGATCCGGAAAAAGCAGGGAAATTTATTCTAAAACTGGATTTTTTTTTTATTCTGATAATTCTTATCAGACGAGATAATATTCGCTGGTCTTTTATCGTAAGTAGGATAAAACATCGATGACTACCAATGAAAATCGGTCATGTCAGACAATCAGAAATGGAGGCCATCTGCGTTTCTGAGCACGCGCCAGTAAAAGAAATGTTTATATTTAAATTTCCGTAGAACCCAAATTTCGTCTATGAACAGGATCGCGTTCCCTTTATTTGTTAAATTAGATAGTTCAGCAACGGATTCCGAGACTACCACTGATTTTACACCGGAATGGGGTGTCAGGCAATGAGTCATATGACCGCATTTCCGGAGTTCTTTGTTAGATTACGCTCAGTAAAGTGTAAACATTACCTTTCCATTCTTCCATTTCCCCTTACTTTGATGAAAATAACTCCGCCCGGCGCATTCGCAAAAGCTCGGAGGGTTTCCGAATCCGTTGCTACACAATAATCAGTTAATAAATATTGTACTCAAATGTGGAAGACGAACAGGAATTTGGCATCGTGCCAAAGAGATTCAGACAATTTGTGAGATCGTAAATTTGCATTCATCTGTCTATACAAACCAGCGGGAGTGGCCTCCCCTAAACTTTCTCGTATGCTTTCCCAAAAAGGTGCTGTTTCCCCTCCCACCGCGTGGATAAATTAGAAGACCACATACCAAATTTCAATTATCTAATGTAAGTTACTAAAAGATTTGCACACATCTAAGCAGCCTTTTAGCTTGCCAGCAATATCTCCGATCTGATTGTTACAAATTTACTACCGATAGTTGTAGTTGAAAATATCATGCACATTGGCAGAGTGCTTAAGAAATTAAAAAAGCATGAAAAACAGAACTGATGAATCAATTGACACTAATTTTGGTTTGTTACTTTATAACTTTACTTTTAACAACTACTCTCGTTCTGTCAGAGTAAAAACCTTTCAAAATCCACTCAGAAAAAAATGCATTACGAAATATACAAAATAAAACTAACCGCAATCAAATATGCATCTCTTGAAAATGTTTCGGCGTGAAAGAAAAATTAAAAGAAAACACTCCATAATTAATTCACTTTTATTCGAGAAGAATTTGGCGGTGAGCCAAGATGACCGACCGTATTACGGGAACTGAGGTAAGCAGTACGCATGCGTGTAGAGATGACGGATTCTCTTCAAAAGTAAATTATACGGACCGACAGACAGTCAACCCTTTGACGGATTTGGCCCAAAATTTTATACGGACCTACATTCATGACGATAAAACTGTGTACCAAATTTTATCCATCTGGCTTTTCAAGTTTTTGAGTTATAGCGTTCGCATGACCTCGAACATGCAGACAGACAGACTTCCCGTTGACGGATTTTGTCCAAAAGTTGATAGAAACCTACAAATTATGTTTAAAGACCACATACCAAATTTCATCCCCGTAGCTCTAATAGTTTTCGAGTTATCGTGTTCACAGACACACACACAGACAGACATAATTCCAAAATAGTGTTTTTCGGAATCAGGGAGGTCTAAAACGTGGAGATTCGTCAAAATCTCGAGTTCGAATTTTTTGACGATTACAATACTTTCTCTTTGTATACTTCGTATACGAGAAAGTAAAAAGAAAGCATCCACTCTGGATACTGTTTGCTTCTTTGATGATATAATATAAAATACGAGTTATAACCAGAATTGATTCATTTTTTCATTTCAAGGAGACCATTTTGGTGAATTATTGCAATGCCTGACGTTATTATTAATATTTTTTATATCGGCATTTTTTTTTTAAATTTTGTGTATTTTTTTCTGTTATGAATACCGATCATTTTGATAAATTATGGGATCTTGGACGGAAATGATCTATTATAGAAAATAGGGTTTTTTTGCATGTTCGGTTTTTGTTCTTTATGCACTCCCAAACGATTTGACTTACAATTAAATTTGTAAAGTGGTGGATTAGTGCAAGAGGGAGCTCACGCCGTACATTTGTTTTAAAAATTGAATTGGATTTCTATTTATTTAATTTTAAGTAGTAAATTCCGGCATTTTTTGCCCATTTTTGCGAGTTTTCTTTTTTCCCCATTATTATTTTTACATACGCGAGAAGAAAAGTTATGCTTCCGGTATTTTAATTTATTATTTCTTGTATTTTTCTCTTTTTTTTGTCTTTTGATGTTTTGTTTCTCTTTGAACCGATTTTTATTCTTTTTGAGCAGTATTGAAAAAAGTTGGTTGGAATCAAAAGTTTAATTTTTTTTCTATAATGAAGAAATATTTTGCGTCCGTGTTTTAATATATAAACATTGGAAAAAATCGTTATCTTTTCTTTTTCATATTTTTTTGTCTTTTAATGTTTTTTTTTCAATGGATATTTTTATTAAGATTTTACTTTGCTTAAGATTTTTTTAAGTTTATTTTTTTTAATCATCAACGCAGGGAACGCAAAACTCTTGTTCAGGGTTGCCATATTGGCCTTTTTAAGGCCAAATTATGGAGATTTTGCCTTTTTTCAAAGCCCTTGGCCTTAGGAATTTTCCTTTGGCCTTAGATTCATTTTTGGCCTTTTTTGGCTTTATTTTTGGTAATGACTTTTAGAGCAATTTTTGATAACTTATTTACTTAAATTAATTAATTCTAATTTATTATTAGATATTTTTAAATAAATTTTTTGATATTACGCTTTTCAAATTATATATAGTTTTGAGCTGTCAAACGAAATAGCTATTGAATGGAACAAGGATGTTTTAAATTTTTTCACTTAAATTTTATTTTAATAATGGAGCATTGCACATATCCCGATCAAGTGGGATTTGTTTTCATGAAGGATGGCCCTTTTTCATATAACCAATGAGGTCTTCAATTTGTGTGTCAAATTTAGCCTTTTTTGGCCTTATTTTAAGGACCAATGGTAATGGTTTTTCTATCTTCGTTGGTTTCATAGAGGCCCCTTTGAAGAAATGGATTCTGAAATGGAAGGGTCGATTCCATATTGCCGACCTGCAAACCTTTTTGAGCAACTCTTGCACTTTTTCATTTTCAACAAACTTTCGGTCTTTTTCTGTCATTTTGAGTTGTTTCTATAAGGTCTACAAGTATGAGTCAACAGGAAAAGGGAGGCCTTCCCCTTTGAAAATTCTACAACTTGTTTTCCAAACAAAAAAATTACGGAAGTGTGAAAATATATTAAGTCATGAGTAATAATTTAATTAAGATAACTAATAAGTTTAAAAATTAATTTATTAGGTTACAGATTTTTTGAGTGTCATTTATTTTCAAAAATTTTTTGTTCCTGTTTGGAAAAAATCCTACGGGCGCCTGTAGTAATCAATTTTTACTTATATTAGTTCTTATTAATAAAACTTTTTTTCTTTTTCAACGTTCATAGAGGATTAATGTAAGTGGCTTGATTATTAAAATTGAACATAAAAGAGCAAAGGATGCCAGATTATATAGTTTCTTTACTCTTCATTATGGCAAATAGTCGGGTAAATTTTTGTGCTCCGTTCACACAAACTGGCTATTCAGTTAGTAGATAAATAAATATATGGCAAAAATTTTGAAGGGTCATCATAATTGTGAGTCATACATCACACTGAACTGCATTGCATTTGTTTCTGCACTGCAGAAGTCTGCATACAAACTAGCTGAAAAGGCTGAGAAAAGTAGAGATTTTCAATCTATTGCAGAAGCCAATAGTTTTAAGAAAACAGCCAAAGAAAGGTCTAATGAAGTCAAAATGATCAATGAAAAAATTGAGGCTTTAACAGAGCAACTTAAAATATAAATTTAAAGTATTTTGAAGTTTATTTATTTAAATGTAAAAGGTTTGTTGATTTGTACCTGTCTCTTGCTTTTTTCCCCTTCATTCCCAAGCAATGGTCAAAAGTAAGAATAGAGGTTCTTGTGGGGTTAACAATTTTCTTAATGAATTTTGTTTCAGCTAATGTGTTTGTGAAGTGAGCTACCAAGTATTGCTTAGAAGTAATTTGTGTAAAATTAGCATCTAGTAGTAGTACACTATACCTAACAGTAAGGATTCTTGAATTGTGATCTCGAAACTCACTTTGCACTGTAGATTTTGGTTTACTAACTGCAAGGTGTGCAAAACATGTTCCTTTGATACTCTTCACTTAAGCATCTAAAAGTCATAAGTAAGAAAGTGATGACGCATTTGAACGTTAAATTTGAAAATATTTGATTTAAATTTCTCCTTTGCATTTTTGTGTTCTAAAATATGTAATTTTATGGTCCTTGAATTTTTATAAAAAGGTCCTTGAAAGTCCTTGAATTTTTTTCATCAAAAAGAGTGGGAACCCTGTTTAATTTCAAATCTTTATTTAATTCTTAAACTTTCACTGTACAGTTTGTTTTCTTATGCAGCACATGACCATTACCAAAATGTTAGCCTTTAATAAAAATGCTTTAATATTGCTTTATAATAATTGCTCTAAATTCTTAAATTTCATAGATGTAGACATTTATATTGAAAGATAACGTCTTTTGAAGTTAAACTGCAAAATTGTAATAATAATAATATAAATGACATTTTTTGGATCTTGTTGTTGTTGGTAATGGCGGTAAGGAGAAGCAGTTAAGTGGTTAATAGCAAATATTGGCACTAGTTCTCTTTTGCAATCTTCTTTACAGAGAGAGAATCATCTTGCCTCAGTTTATTGACATTCTTCATTCGAAGGTTCTTGAAGTTCTATTGTCAGATCATTTTCATGTTCCATTTTGAACTCTTCAGTATTATCTTCATTCTCCAACCCACACCAGGGGACACCACGAGTAAGTGGATGAGAAGCCGCCGAATAAGTGGGATCTCATTCCCTGGTGGGCATAATAATGGTGGTATGACTCATAGGGCCCATCTCTAATAATGTGCCTTATTCCTGTAATCAGGTGGGGGTCGTTGCATGAGCTGCTCATAACGAGGGCTATAATGTGTTTGGCCACAATGCTTGTGTTTTTGGCGGCTGGTTAGTCAGCATTACCTGGATGCCCAAGCAGGGCAGGGTTCTCTGTATAGTTATCTTCATTCAACTCTGATTCCAGATCTGTAGTAGCTGTCACAGTTTCATCCATAATTTCAAAGACATCTTCTAGAATGTAGGATGGAAAGCTGAACAGAATTGAGCTGTAACTGATGACTTTTTACCCTTAAATGCCCAGTGTTTGCCTTTAAGCAACATACCCAATTCTGTCTTCTAAAATCTAGAGAATAAGACTGACGGTCTAATGCTTTTTGTTGCCAATAGGATATATACTGAAAATGGTATTAAATCAATTTACAACATATAGATGGTAGCCTGAGTACTGATAAAAAATAAATTGTTTTTCACTTGAGGCGGCATCTTTTTACTTTCTCGTATACAAAGAGAAAGTATTGTAATCATAAAAAAATTCAAACTCGAGATTTTGACGAATCTCCACGTTTTAGACCTCCCCACGTCCAAAAAACACAATTTTGGAATTATGTCTGTGAACACGATAACTATCACAGCTACAGGGATGAAATTTGGTATGTGGTCTTGGCACATAATTTGTAGGTTTATATCAAATTTTGGACAAAATCTGTCCTTGAGAAATCCATCTGCCTGCGTTCATGTGAACACGATAACTCTAGAACTTAAATAACTAGATGGATAAAATTTGGTACATAGTTTTATCATAAAGAATGTAGGTTCGTATCAAATTTTGGACCAAATCCGTCAATGTGTTGACTGACTGTCTGTCTGTATAGTTGCATCTTCTGAACACGATAACTCCTAAATTTAACTTCTTAGATCAATGAAATTTGGTATGTGATCTTCTAACCCTAATAGTATATCTGTGTCCAATTTTCATTTCAATCCTTTCAAAACAAGGCATTCAAATTGCATATTAGATTTTCTTTACCTAGCAAGGTGTAATTGTGTATTGGCGCTACTCCTAATATTCTCTTTTCGACTTAGGCGCATGCCAAAAGAAACTCGTGGATAATCATTGCATTCTGGGTTACAGTAGGTTCGAATTTTTTTTTTATCCATGTGGGGAGAGAAAGGGTTGTCATAATTGCCAAGCATTGATACGGGACATTTAGGTGCTAAATAAATAAAACATGAAAAAAGTGGGTACGTAATAGCTTATTTTACTCTGATAAAAAGGAAAAGATGATCAAGTAGAATAATAAAAAAAAATATGCGAGGCTAATTCCTTTATAACCCAGTCATATTTTAAAGCTAATTTTATTTTCTTAATTATATTATTTTATTCTTTTACATAATTATAAAATTGGGCGCAAGTCATTTTAAAATTATAATGATGCAGAGTTTAGGAAGAAAATGGGACAAATAGTAATACAGGACTGAGTAGTGAAATATGGTGACAGTCCCATATAGACGGAACATATGGCAACCCTAGTTAGAGGGAAAATGTCACCTTTTTGGGAAGTATATGAGAAAGTTTAGGGGAGACCACTCCTGCTGGTTTGCTTTGTTTGTATGCTTACCATATGTAAAATACCATATTTCATTCTACAATGTTGAAGGAAATTCCTTATCCATATTATTAGTTACTAAAATTAATCTGTGTTAAATATTATAGAATTTTATGAAATAAAGCCCAGTGTTGTCAGTTGGTAATACTGTTTTTTAGCCATAAACCATACTTAAAACAAAATAGGATTTTTTAAAGTATTTTTCTCGTGTTTTATTCGAGAAATGAAAGTCAAAAAATCTTTTAAAATCAGGCTTTTAAGGGTTAACCATACCTTTTAGATAAACCTGATAGTTTCAAGATTATTAAATTTTTTCTTTCAAAATTTTTTTTAAATGTCATTGTTCAAAATATCGATGAAACAGCAGACAGTATAAAATTTCTTGAAACCTACAATCAACTGAATCAACTCGGATATTTTGGAGGCAGAAACTTATTCTAAGCTGGTCACTCACGATTGGTCCATGCCACAAACGATCATCAATGTGAAAAATCAGTCAAAACTGACGGAGTGTGGAATAGAAGTTGTATGTCGAA
The DNA here is from genome assembly GCA_013235015.1 of Araneus ventricosus. Classification (NCBI taxonomy): domain Eukaryota; kingdom Metazoa; phylum Arthropoda; class Arachnida; order Araneae; family Araneidae; genus Araneus; species Araneus ventricosus. Next base: position 11,734 of record BGPR01006828.1, on the reverse strand, counting down.
TATCCACCACTCCATTTGAACTTCCAGGCCATAAATGCAACAGGAATATGTATGTCAGTGGGAGAGGAGACTTGGACATGATATTCACTGAAGAAATTAGAGAAAGTGGGGGTTGGGGACTAAAGTGACTGGTGATGCATGAAGTTTTATGTGGACCTGCCTAAATGGATGGACTAAAATATAGAATGGTGTGAAGTGGTTGTGAATGACGGCTTTAAAGATTTTCCGAGTATCATTGTATATTGTCCACCAATAGCAGTGATTTAAATTGCATTTCATTGGTTTGAAAGTAATCCTTGATGATAGGGTTACAAATTTTAGAAGCCATTCTTTGAAACAAACCTGCATGATCCATAGCTAGTCATTTGATCTCCAAATCCTTAGCAGTCTCTCATAAATTATGGGTTTTTATATTTAATGCTTCAGTGATCTCAAAGTGATGGTCAAGAAGTCTTAAGATTCAAATAGCCACTAACGCTGGCTTCCGAAAGAAATATTATTCAATCTTTCATATGTTAATCGCCAGGAATATTTTTCTATATGTTGGATACAATTTGGAATGCACATCAAATAAACCTGTTTCATACCATTGGAGAATTTGTTATGATTAATATACTTTTTTAATAACTTCTTGAAATATGAGACTGAACTTCTGTACTAACAGACTCACTCTGCATTATGTGTTTTATGCCAGGTAATTTAAGATTTTGATAGAGCATTTTAAACCAAATTGTTTGCATTTCATACAAAACATATGCCAAGGAATATTCAAAACACCTATGTTATCAAAGTTCTGTAATATTTTTTGCACTCCAGGAGCTTCTGCAGATGTTTTCTTTTTATAAATATCTTCTTACCTAATTGTATTTATATAGTATATTGCTTCAGAAATATGAGATAAAATCGGGAAGTAATTTTAAATATGAAAATGAAGTTAAAATATTAAAGTGGCAGTATAGGTTATTAGAATGAAGTGGAACCTGAATGATAGGGGAAAAAAAAGAAGGGGAAAAAAGGCCTAACATAATAATGCCAAAAATTTATAAATATTGGGAGCATGTCAGAAAATGCTTCTCCCTATATGCAAAAGCATTTCATGATTTTCAAAATATGATTCAGTATTTTATATATACTGACTGCTGCTAATGAAGCATGAAAACAAAGGCTGGGATTTCTCTGAAAAGTATAGGAGGGGGAAAGGAAAACTAGAACAAAAGCTTCAAATAAAATGGAATAAAGGAAAAAGGTAAACAAAATAATACAGACATACAGAAATCGAGTAAATATATAGATACACACATGCTACAAGATCGATTTTTCTCATATTAATTTAACTACAGGTGATAGAAGCATAAACTTAACATAAAAGATTTAATGACTGTATTCTTTTCCCTTTCCTTTGTCCATTTTGTTTCAGTTTCTACCAACTTTTGGTTAATTTTAATATAACCTGATAATACAAAGACCGTTTTCTGCCAAAGCATAATGCCCTACACATGCCAGTTTTCACTGTGATGAAGAAAAAGCATAAGATATTTTGAATAACATGGAATAGCTTCCACCTCAGAAGAAGCAACATTTTCCCATGATTTTTGCTTTACTTTTATTTTTTCATTATTGTCTAAAATTGTATCGCTTCCATGTGTTTTATTTTTATGCCTATCATTATCTGTTTCGTTTTTTAAATATTTCATAATTTTCCTTTTTAATTAAACTAATTGTTGAGTGGAAACAGAAGCAAAATTCTTTTTAGCTTTTGAATTTGTTTTTTCAGTGTTTCATATGCACACATTGATAAAATTTAAATCTGGTTTTTGAGCTTTACTGATTTTAAATCAATGTACATTTACTTTACAATACTTTCGTAAGTCTTACGAATATTCTTGTAATTTTAAAAAGATTAACATGTAATAGAATTTAAAGTATATTTAATGCAGTATTTCTAATCTGTTATCAAATGTATAATTTATCATTTGTTATTTCCATCTATAATTCTCATTTCAATCTTTTTTTCTATTTTATGTTAGAATCTGAAATGAAATTTTGAAGAATACTGGACTGAAGATGCTCTATCTTATGTGTTGCTTTAGAATTTGGAACATTTGATTGACAGAAGTCTGGAAATTTAAGGAATTCTGGATTAGACATACTATCAAGGTGAAATGTGTAAATGTTTAACAGAGAAAAAAGACACAGATTTGTGCTAATTTGATATCCATCGATCCAAAAATAAAATTCATCAAACAATTTTTAAAATCCTGACAATTTCACAAATACTATTTTGTTCAAAAGTAAATTATTTTCTAAAGCTAGAAGAAAATTTGACTGTGTCAGAACAAATAATATGGCTTTAAAACATACAAATAATGAGGTGGCTGAGGTTTTTCTCCAAAACGAAAATCTACAAACTCAAAGGTATATTGCTGCCCATAATTCCAACATGAAAACCTATAAAAATAATTCTAGTGGGATTAAATATGGTTTATCGGAACTTTCAAATGATAAAACTTATTTAGAAACTGAATTGCCAGCTAGAAAACGCTTCAAACCAGAAACTGAATTATTCAACACTACGAAATATCTAAACAAAACCTGTAAAGCATTAGTGAATGATGATGAATCCGCCAATTTTGTAAATGAGGAAAAGTATTCAAGTGAAATGTCGAATATTTTGTCTAGTGAACAAGGATTTGAGAATAATCCCCCCCAAAAAGAACTTCTAAAATCTGACTTAAATGCAGAAATTAACACACAGAGTGAATCATCTGCATTGAAATCGGGTACAAATTCAGTTTTCGAAAGCAACATCCTGGCTAATCAACTGAAATTGGATTCAAATGAATTGACAAGATGCAATTTTGAAAAGAAATCAGAAAATCATGATTTTGAACCTAATTCAGAAAATCACTTATGTGAGAACATTGATAATGACAACATCTCAAATCGAGGTACTGAAAGTGAAACTGAATTTGATTATGAAGTTAACAAGTGTTGCAAATTGTTAAATTTAGATGTTCCAAGAATGGCAGTTCTTTCAACAACAGACACAAAAATTGCAAATGATAATTTTGGTGATAAAATGATTGAAAACTGTCAAATTTATAAATGTGAAATAAGTAATCACAATAGTAAAAATTCAGATACATTATACCCCCAATCAACTAACTTCCTAGATAATTTAAAGACTATGTCAAACGATGATATTAACTTGGGGTCTATTAGTGTAGGTAAAAAATTAAAAATGCAAGATGAATTGTTGAATAAAAAAGAGAAAAATTGTGAAGACAATATAGAGTTTAAAGATGAAAGTAATTCAGTTTTATATACTATAGTAACTTCCAATTCCTTTTTAACGACCTGTAATGAAAATTGCATTAATATCAATGATAAATTTTTTCACAATGAGATTAATGTAGGTGTAAAAGATAATTCACTTAAATCAGAATTTAGGAAGCCAAATCTTTTTATTTCAGAGATGATTCAGAATCGTGACAGTAAAAGCAATACTGAACATCTAAATTTAACAATTGAGGACACTTTGAATTCTGGTACATTAAAATTAAAGGGGACAAATCAAAATATTTCCCAGGATCATTTAAATAATAATAAAGATGAAATTGATGAAGTTTCATCTGCAGTAGATGATTCTGGTGACGTATTAAGTTTGTATGATGAAACCGAAGAAGAAATCAGCAAGACTAATTTGTCCGAGTCTGCACCTGCAATTTTGGAAGGAACAAGTAAAAAAAATGCGACTGTTTTCCATGCAAATGCAGCTCATGATAATAAATCTTGTATATATACTGGTAATGAAGTTAAGAAAGAAGGGAATTTCATTTTGAAGGAAAATATTGACTCAGTAGATGTGAATCATCCACTGGATGACAAAAATTATAAATCGCATGTTTTGGATGGCATATCACACAATAATTGTAGTGAAAATAAAAATGATTTTGATATCAAAATAAATGAATCATTTGTGTCTGAATATGAAATCTCCTTGTTAGCAGAAGATACTGATTCAATTCTTAGTGAAGAATCCCTTGACTCTGAATATGAAATCT